>MJHO01000753.1:0-14163 GCA_002076135.1 Xerophyta viscosa | reverse complement strand
AAGCCAACACCCATAGAGTTGTCGGGACATAGTAAGTGCTATCCCTTAATCATAGTCGGATAAAATTGAACTTCTTTGCTTTGTGGTAGGCTTAAGCTCCTTGTTTCAGTGGTTATATGGCCCCCGAGTATGCTTCGCAAGGTATTTTCTCGATCAAGTCTGATGTCTTCAGCTATGGAGTCTTGATGCTGGAGATCTTAAGTGGAATGAGGAACACCGGATTCCATCAACATGGCAACTCTCTCACCCTCCAAGCCGATGTGAGTTGCTATCCATGTATTCACGTACACTGATGAAGTTTTATATATATATAATATATATATATATAACTTCATCAGAGAGAGAGAGAGATAGAGAGAGAGAGAGAGGTTATGTTTGGTTGCAGCTGGTAGCTTGTACTGTAATCTTCTCCATGTAGCAAGCGAGCAAAAGCTGCAAGCTAAATTTGGGTTACAAGCTACAACCATGTTTCCATCTATATAACCAGTTTCTGTCTGGATACTAAGTTTTCTAGTAGTTATAATCAGCTTTGTTTGCTGTTATATAGGCATGGGAGTTATGGAAGGAGGGCAACCCCTTAAAGCTTATGGATACATTTGTAGCAGATGATGTCGTAAAATGTTGCTCGGCGAGTGATGTCGTAAAATGCATCCGCATAGGTCTTCTGTGTGTTCAAGAGAGGTGCGGATCGATCCGACAACAATGTCGGATGTCATTTCTATGCTTGGTGGGGAAGGTGCAAACTTAGCAGACCCTAAGAAACCTGCTTTTTTCATTCCTAGACCTGCAATTGAAGCTTTGATTCGAGAATCCTCAAAATTTGTTCGACCCGAATTGGTTGACATTGTTACGATTGTTATTGGTAGATAATATTATTTTGTCTTGATTGGTCAGTGTCGTGATATCTCTGTTAAGACAGTTGCACAAAGGTGAGCCGGTTACACACATAGTTTTTCCACGATAATATTACATACTTGTAAATCAATATAGTCAGATGTATAATGCTCATCATGACAATTATATGTGGAATATTTCTTTTTTTTTCTTTGTATTACAAATTCATGGCCTGGAAATGATTTCACTGGTCTTACTTCTGTAATTCTACAAGTTATCGCTCTTCTTCCCCATTAATCGTTTCATTGCCGACATATCAAGAGACACTTTTTTATGCCATATGTATCCTGTTACAATGCTTCAATGGCCTTCTGCAAAGATCTCTAAGATCGTTTGGCTTTTTTTTAAGCTTTATTGTAGGCCCTGGCAGCAGCTGTTTTGTTTTTTTTTTGAAGAAAAAAAAATTATTTTTGAAGTTATAAATTATAATAATTGTATAAAATCAAGTTGTACCTATAATAATTGGTACACTTAATCTAATTTTTTGAATTTGTTTTTTCGAATAATTTGAAACTTTTTTTTTATTTACTTAACAGCAATATTTCTTCTATGACCTACCATTTCTTCCTAGTTACAAGTACTATTACAAAAGTTTTAATTTCTTGATTAACCTTTATGAGAGTAGCAATTCAAAAACCTTTATGATTACTTAACAGAATATATGTAGAAGTACAAACATCACCTGCTTGAAAGAAAATAAATCTAGCCTTAATTTTTCTATGTCTACTTTCTTATTCAAATGGACATGTGATATATGGTTCTTGCCAAAGACTTATATTTCTATGTCTACTTTCATGCTGTGCTGTTCCTTCTGGAGTGAGAAGGGAAGGAGTGGTTTGTAGTGATCTGGAAGTTTATGATTGTCATGATGTGGAAAATTCAAACAAAGACCAAGAATAACAGAGTCTTCTTGGAAAAATATGCATGCACTTAGCCTTCATAGATGACTTTAGATGTTTTGCCGCTGGAGGCTCCAATTATTTCACTAATGTTGTTTCGGGGAAGAACCATGGGTTCCAGGAAAACCATCGTTGCTCTTCTCCTTCTCCCTTTTCTGACAAACTTGGATGCTACAGATACTTTGTTGCCTGGTCAATCTTTGAAGGACGGAGAGACGCTGGTGTCGGCCAACAAGACCTTTGAGCTGGGTTTCTTCAGCCCTGGAAACTCGACCTATCGCTGTGTTGGAATTTGGTACTACGGCATCACAGAACAAACTGTGGTTTGGGTTGCCAACAGAGAAAGGCTTATCGCAGACAGATCCGGCTCGCTAACCTTGGACAGTGATTACAATCTTTTTATTGTCGTGCATAGCAGGGGAACCTCAGTCCTATTGGCAAACAGCTCGGCAGGAACAATGGCGACACTTTTGGACACAGGCAACCTTGTTCTGCATGATGCAAAGAATGTATCCCAATTCTCATGGCAAAGCTTTGATTATCCGACCAATACTTTCCTACCTGGCATGAAGCTTGGCCTCGGTGGTAGGAGAAACACCTCGCTTACCTCATGGACAAGCAATGACGACCCTTCTCCTGGATATTACTATTTTGGTGCAAATCCAAATGGCACAAAACAGTTCTTCATTTGCGAACAAAGATCCAGTTTTTATTTGGGATAGTTGGGAGTTGGGATGGAAATCATATTTAAGTCTGTGCCAGAGATGACTCAAAACTACATATATGATTATGGGTACAACGTTCTTGGGGATGGAGAGTATTTTACTTACTCGCTCAAAGTTCCTTCTATAAAATCGAGGTTTCTGCTAGACATTACAGGACAAATTAGACAATTAACTTGGCTTAACGTTACTGGGCAATGGAACCTATTTTGGACTCAGCCAAAGCCTCAGTGTGATGTATATAACTTGTGTGGAGATTATGGAGTTTGTAATGAAGGAACTGTACCTCATTGTGGCTGCTTGCAGGGATTCCAGCCTGCTTCACCAAGAAGCATTTATCTCGACTGCAGGAGGGTAACCGATTTGAAGTGCGAGACTGGAGCTGGACAGGATGGTTTTATTGCTCTTGTCAATATGAAGATTCCTCCTTTGGGTTCTCAGGTATCGAATATTAGTAGCCGAGAAGAATGCGAGTCTGCCTGTTTGAGGAACTGCGCATGTACTGCATACACATACGGTGATAAGTGCCAGCAGTATGATAAGCTTGTGAACTTGCAGCAACTAAATGACGATACAGAAGTTCCTGTTTACCTCCGACTTGCAGCATCTGAAATTGGAGGTATAAACGTATATTTATAGTGATTGTACTTGGTTTAATAGATATTTGGATCTAATGCCTGTTCGTTGCCTATTGTTCTCTCAGCTGTTGAAAAATAAGATTTGATTTTCTTCTTTCTTTTGTGGCATTATTCTAAATGCAATTTGCAGTATGCACTTATACAACGAAGTGAGTATATGTAATTCACTTTTTTCAAACATCAATGGTGTGATTTGCACACAGGAAATAAGACAAGCAACACGAAGGAGAAAATTGCGATCACATTGAGTGTTCTTGTAACCTTTGTTCTGATCTCCTGCTTGAGTTTCCTTTGGTGGGTTAGACGCAGAGGTACACCTGACCCTTCAAATGGTTTGGCAAATACTCGTTTTTATGTGTAATTGCAATGACTTTTGTATCTTTGTTCAGCGAAAAGGAAACGGATGCAAACGGATCTACTATTGACATTAAATAGTGATTTTATGAAGAAGCTTGGTGAATATGAGGAAGGGAGACCAGAATTTATGATTTTCGGGTTTTCGGACATAGTGTCTGCCACCGACAACTTCTCAGCTGACAATAAGCTTGGAGAGGGAGGATTTGGGCCGGTTTATAAGGTAGCATGCAGTTCAAATTGTCAAGTCCCTCATCACACTGAATAAATATTGTCTAACATGGCTTGCATAAATTTAAAATTTATGAATTATGATATTGCCTGGCAGGAACCCCCCCTTCTTTTTTTTTTTTTTTTTAAAAAGAAAAAGTTGAAGTTCACTTAATCATTGGTTCACTTAATCGAACAATTTTGAATCTGTTAACAGCACTGTTTCTTCTAGGATCTACCATTTCGTTGCCTTCTTCTAAAAGTAGTTATGTAGAAATCATGCAATAAGGATTTAACTAAATCTTTCTTTGTTGTTACAAGGACTACTATAAAATTTTTTAATTTCTTGATGGTACTTGACTACCTTACCTTTATGATAGTAGAGATTCAAGTATACAATTTTGAGAATGTCTGTCATTACCACTACAGAAGTATTTTGATATAAGCTTTTTTTTACTTCATAAGCAATTTACTTGTTGGTTCATATTTAAGAAAGCTGTTGTTAAAATATATAAATTAAAAATACAGGGGGAGTTGCGAGATGGCAAAGAAATAGCAGTTAAAGATATCTCTCGCTCGGGACAAGGGATAGAGGAATTAAAAATGAAATTTCTTGCTTATCGCAAGTTCAGCATAGAAATCTGTAAGGCTTTTGGGTTGCTGCATCAAGGAAGAAGAAAAGATACTGATCTACGAATACATGCCCCATAAGAGCCTGGACTTTTACCTCTTTGGTACGTACACAGTGGCCATCCTCATGCATGCATGCACAAATTCTTCGTTTTGTCATGCAAATATTAATTTGTGATGTTATTTCTATAATTTGTTTGTTTAAGGTCCACACTCAGGAAGGCAATTAGATTGGAAAATGCGCTCGTACATTATGGAGGGCATAGCTCAAGGCCTTCTGTATCTTCACAAACATTCCAGATTGCGGATCATCCACAGAGATCTGAAGGCGAGCAAATCTCTTAGATAAAGACTTGAATCCGAAGATTTCAGATTTCGGAATGGTCCAGGATTTTTGTTCGGATGAGATCCAAGCCAACACCCATTAGAGTTGTCGGGGACATAGTAAGTGCTATCCTTAATCAATTTTGACAAAATTGAACTTCTTTGATTTTGGGTAGCTTTAGCTCTTTGTTTCAGTTGGTATTATGGGCTCCCGAGTTATGCTTCGCAAGGTTTTCTCGATCAAGTCTGATTGTTCTTAAGCTATGGAGTCTTGTGCTGGAGATCTCAAGTGGGAATGAGGAAACACTGGCTACATCAAACATTTGGAACTCTCCACCCTCCAAGCTTATGTGAGTTTGCTTACCATGTATCCACGTATACTTGATAAGTTTTATATTATAAATATATATATATATATATATATATATTATATATATAGAGGAGAAGAGAGAGAGAGAGAGAGAGAGGCTATTTTCTTCAGACTCGACCTGAGAATAGCCTTAATAAGCTAACATCTCAGCCGGTTTGATCTCTTGATCTAACGGCTGAGATTTAATTTTTATACTTACGGAATAACGATCACGCCGTTAAGTATTTAACGGCGCCATTAGTGTTTAAAATTAATCGCCGTTAGATCAAAGAAGATTACCAAAAGACTTTCTCAGTCGAGCACTGAGAATAACTCTCTCTCTCTTCTCTCTCTCTAGCTACAAAAAAAAAAAAAAAAAAAAAAAAAAAAAAAAAAAAAAAATATTATATATATATATATATATATTATAACTTCATCATCAGCGAGAGAGAGAGAGAGAGAGAGAGAGAGAGGTTATGTTTGGTTGCAGCCGGTAGCTTGTACTATAATCTTCTCCATGTAGCAAGCGAGCACAAGCTATAAGCTAAATTTTGGTTACAAGCTATGAACAAGCTGCGACATAAACATGTTTCCATCTATATAACCTGTTTCTGTCTGGATACTAAGTTTCTAGTAGTTATAATAAGATTTGTTTTCTGGTATATAGGCATGGGAGTTATGGAAGGAGGGCAACCCCTTAAGGCTTATGGATACATTTGTTGCAGATGATGTCGTAAAATGTTGCTCGGCGAGTGATGTCGTAAAATGCATCCGCATAGGTCTTCTGTGTGTTCAAGAGAGTGCGGATGATCGACCAACAATGTCAGATGTCATTTCTATGCTTGGTGGGGATGGTGCAAACTTAGCAGACCCTAAGCAACCTGCTTTTTTCATTCCTAGACCTGCTGTTGAAGCTGATTTTGATTCGGAGAATCCTCAAATTTGTTCGAGGAATGGTTTGACATTTACGACTGTTAATGGTAGATAATATTATTTTGTCTTGATTGGTCAGGGTCATGATATCTCTGTTAAGACAGTTACACAAAGGTGAGCCGGTTACACACATAGTTTTTCCACGATAATAAAAAAAAGAAAAAAAAGAAGAAGAGATAATAGCATTTTGATTTTCGTGTATTTGTATTTTCTTGCAAAGTTGTGCACATCTGCCCGTTATGGCAATCAAACTTGTAAATCATATAGTCAGATGTAAAATGCTCATCAGGACAATTATATGTGGAATATTTCTTTTTTTTTTTTTGTTGGTATTACACAATCATGGCTTGGAAATGATTTCACTGGTCTTACTTCTGTAATTCTACAAGTTGTCGCTCTTCTTCCCCATTAATCGTTTCATTGCCGACATATCGAGAGACACTTTTTATGCCATATGTATCCTGTTACAATGCTTCAATGGCCTTCTACAAGATCTCTAAGATCGTTTGGTTGCTGCTGACCATCCAGGTATGCTCATTTTGCGAAATTCCTATGATGTAAAATGCGAACTTTTACCATTTATTTCGATCTTTTTCTTCTTTTACTCAATTCAATCATTCAAATGGATTGGCAAATACTCGATGTTTATTTGTTGATTATAATGACTTTTGTATGCTTTCTTCAGCAAAAAGGAAGCAGATGGAAGAACAGCTTTTATCGACTTTGAATGATGATTTTGTCAAGAATCTTGGAGAATCTGAGGAAGGGAGATCGGCTTTTCTGAGATAGCGATAGCTGACAATAAGCTTCGAGAGGGAGGATTTGGCCCTGTTTATAAGGTAACAAAGCAGTTCAATTTTTAATGGGATGAGGACCCTTTACACCGAATTTTATACACCACTCTGTACATCGACACCTAAATAAATATCTATATGTACTTTTTGAAAAAAAAAAATTCAAAATGAAAGTTATAAATTTTAATTGAGATTTATAACTTTTTATAGTGAAACGTTTTATTTTTTAAAAAAAAAATCTAAATAGGTGTTTAAAAAGAGGCTCGAAAGTCTTAACGGATTTAAAAATCAATGGGATGAAAATTCTCTACATTGGATTTTCTGTACCATTTCGTACATCGAGACCTAAATAAATATCTATATGTACTTTTTGAAAAAACTTTGAACATGAAAGTTATAAATTTTGATGAGATTTATAACTTTTTTATATTGAAACTTTTTTCCCAATATTAACGTAATTATTACAATTAAAATTTAAAAACAAAAAATTTATTTAATTTTCTACTTCTTCCGCCAATCCATCGTCATCTACTGTTTCTCCTTGATCTCTTCTAGCGGCGTCGATCCAGTCTTTCATACATACGCTCATTTCAAGTGTTTTTGGGCTAAGACGGTGCCTTCTGTCGCTCAGCACGTGAGCACTTGCACTAAAACATGATTCCGATGCAACGGTCGACGCTGGCGGGGTTAGTATATCCCACGCTATAGCCTGCAATATTGGTTGATGGCTAAAGTTTTTCCACCATTCCAATTTCTTCCTTTCATATTCACTCATAAAATCAGCCCAGTCGGATTCCAGATAATTCCGAAGAGGTAGAGTAGGTATTGCTCCTGTCTGTTATTGCTGATGTGCCGCGTAAGTGCTTCGATACAGTCCGAAGTCATTAAAAGCATCTTGCTTCACAGCTTCATTGGTGCCTTCGGCTTGCATGGTTGATCCTGCATTACCATATAATGGCATACAATCTATACAAATATTCTAACATGTTGTCTATTTGTTTAATTTTTTCATATAAATTTATTGCTATTTCCATTTTTGCAATGTAGATACTAAGTAAATGTTCTACGCCAGTTAACCTAAATCTAGGGTCCAGTAACAGACCCAAACAATAAATTGGTGGAATATTTTTAAAATATTATCTTAATTTTTCCTACATAAGTAGCATAACTGCAGGATGAGAAGATCTATATTGTTCAAATGCATTACTTATTCGAACTAGATTAGGCAAAACCTTAACTAACAAATAAAACTTTATTTGCATTAAAAAAAAACCATTAAAAAGTCTCGAAACATTATAGCAGCATTCTAGTCACTGTCAAAAAGTTGGTTGATTGTTTAGTGTTATAAAAATTTGTAATAACAACCCTATAATCAACAGAGACTTTCAACATATCATAGGTGAAGTTCCATCTATGCGGTACATCTTGAAGCATTCGCCTTGGCCTTTTGCCAAAAGATCTGCATAATTCTTTAAATTCTTGTAAGCGATAAGAAGAGGAATTTATATATAAAAGGGTTGCTCTTATTTTTTCTATGTGACTACGAATTTGATGAAGCCCATTATGCACACACAAATTCATGATATGACATACACATTTGATATGAAATAAATCTCCATCTAGAATAGGATGCAACTCATTTATCTAAAGATCAACAGCACCAATATTATTGCTGGCATTATCAAATGAAATAGAAATAATTTTACTACTAATATTATAATTATGAACGACATAACATATCAATGAAAATATATTGCTAGCATTATGTGGATGTTCGATCTCCATAAATTTTATTATGCGTTTTTGTACATTCTAACGGGTTTCAATATAATGTGCGGTAATACAAAGAAAACTATTCATAGTGGAAGAAGTCCAAATATCAGATGTAAGAGCTATTTTGCAAGGAATGGAAGATAATTCATTAACTAAACATGTTTTCATAGACAAGAATATTTTATAATAGTCATCTCTACAGGTGTTTCTAAAAACAGGTTTAAAATGGGGTTGTACAGTCTCCATAAATTTATGAAATTCTTTGTGTTCACTTATACTAAAAGGAGTTTAGCATCAATAACGAAGCTAACAAGCGCTAATCTAGATTGCACTTGAGAAAACATATAGTTACTAAAACCAGCGCCAGTAGCTAATAGTTGTGATTGGCGATGGTCGTCGCTCTATTTGTGAGATTGAGCATGCCTCCATAAATGCGAGGTGCTGCTATGTCTACCCGTAACATATTCCTTTTTACAAACTTTACAAACAGTCTTAATACTACTGTCAGCCTTTTGTTCTCTAGTAAAAAAAATTCCATACCTCGCTTGATTTCTTACCTTTAGCTTGACCTTCTTGAGTTGGGTCGCCAACACCGGGATGTTCGGCTCCTGCAGAAGTACTGGAGCCTCCAGAAGTACCGCCTGCGGGCGTAGAAGTACCAGCGGCAGCGGTTGATTGATTGGTAGGAGTAGCACTAGGAATAGCAGTAGTGCTCTCATCCGTATGAGAAAATTAGTACCATACGTCTCATAATTATAGGTATTTGGATCAAATCCGTATTGATTCTGTGGCTCTGTTTTGATTATAAGAAAAATATAAAATAAATATTCTACTTTGATAAAAAAATAACTAGTATACTTAAAAATAAACTATTAGAGAGTAAATAATAACTATATTGTATGCCTTGAAAATATTGAATTGAGAAATAAGAATAAGAGTTGAGAATTGAGAAGTTGTGTGTGAGAATTAGAAGATATGAAGGGGCATTTATAGATGTTCAGTTTAGAATTTAATAAATTTTTTTAAAAAATAAAACAAAAGAAGCTTGCAACAGCCGTTGGCAGCCGTGCGGGCCAGCCCGCAGGTCGTACCGGCCCGCACGGCTTAGACGGGCCATATTTTATAGACTGGCCCACGCGGCGTTCAGCGCGGGCCAGCCCACGGCCTGCACGGCCGCGAGTGTAGTCCGGGCGGGGCTGCGGTACTGGCCGCGGGCTTTATTTACAGCTCTAGTTCTTGCCAAAGACTTTTATTTCTATGTCTACTTTCATGTTGTGCTGTTCCTTCTGGAGTGGGGAGGTAAGGAGTGGTTTGTAATGATCTGAAAGTTTATGATTGTCATGATATGGAAAATTCAAACAAAAGACCAAGACTAACACAGTATTTTTGGAAAAATATGCATGTGCTTAGCCTCCTTCTCTCTTTTCTGGCAAACTTGGATGCTGCAGATACTTTGTTGCCTGGTCAATCTTTGAAGGACGGAGAGACGCTGGTGTCTGTCAACAAGACCAAGACTTTGTTGATCTGAAAGTTAAGGGATAACCCCTTAAAGCTTATGGAAAATTCAAACAAAAGACCAAGACTGACAGTCTTTTTGGAAAAATATGCATGCACTTAGCCTCCATAGTTGACTTGACATGTTTTGCTGCTGGAGGCTCCAATTCTTTCACTTATGTTGTTTCGGGGAAGAACCATGGGTTCCTGGGAAACCATCGTTGCTGTTCTCCTTCTCTCTTTTCTGACAAACTTGGATGCTGCAGATACTTTGTTTCCTGGTCAATCATTGAAGGACGGAGAGACGCTGGTGTCGGCCAACAAGACCTTTGAGCTGGGTTTCTTCAGCCCTGGAAACTCGAGCTATCGCTATGTTGGAATTTGGTACTACGGCATCACACAACAAACAGTGGTTTGGGTTGCCAACAGAGAAAAGCTTATTACAGATAGATCCAGCTCGCTAACCTTGGACAGTGATGGCAATCTTTTTATTATCGTGCATAGCAGGGGAACCTCAGTCCTATTGGCAAACAGCTCGGCAGGAACAATGGCGACACTTTTGGACACAGGCAACCTTGTTCTGCAAGATGCAAAGCTTTGATTATCCGACCAATACTTTCCTACCTGGCATGAAGCTTGGCCTCGTTGGTAGGAGAAACACCTTGCTTACCTCATGGACAGGCAACGACGACCCTTCTGCTGGATACTACTATTTTGGTGCAAATCCAAATGGCACAAAACAGCTCTTCATTTGGCAGAAAGATCGTATTTATTCATTTATTGGGATAGTGGAGTTTGGGATGGAAATATGTTTAGCAATGTGCCAGAGATGACTCGTACCATATATAATTATGGGTACAACGTTCTTGGGGATGGAGAGTATTATACGTACTCGCTCAAAGATCCTTCTATAAAATCGAGGTTTCTGCTAGACATTTCAGGACAATTTAAAGAATTAAAATGGCTAGACATTTCAGGGCAATGGGAGCTATCTTGGGCTCAGCCAAAGCCTCAATGTGATGTATATAACTTGTGTTGAGACTATGGTGTTTGTAATGAAGGAACTCTACCTCAGTGTGTCTGCTTGCAGGGATTCCAGCCTGTTTCACCAAGAAGCATTTATCTCGACTGCAGGAGGGTAACCGATTTGAAGTGCGAGACTGGAGCTGGACAGGATGGTTTTATTGCTCTTTTCAATATGAAGATTCCTCCTTTGGGTTCTCAGGTATCGAATATTAGTAGCCGAGAAGAATGCGAGTCTGCCTGTTTGAGGAACTGTACATGCGCTGCATATACATATAGTGATAAGTGCCAGCAGTATGATAAGCTTGTGGACTTGCAGCAACTAAATGACGATACAGATGTTCCTGTTTTACCTCCGACTTGCGGCATCTGAAATTGGAGGTATAAACGTATATTTATTGTGATTGTACTTGGTTTAATAGCTATATTTGGGTCTAATACTTGTTCATTTTGCTTACAATTTATTCTCTCAGCTGTTGAAAATAAGATTTGATTTTCTTCTTTCTTTTACAGCATTATTCTTTGGTCAAATTCTTTTTAGTCCCCTGAACTTTACCAAAATGTGCTTCTATAATTCTGAATGCAATTTGCAGTATGCCCTTATACAAGGAAGTGAGTATACTTAATTCACTTTTTCATACATCAATCGTGTCATTTGAACACAGGACATAAGCCAGGCAACAAGAAGGAGAAAATTGCGATCACATTGAGTGTTCTTGTAACCTTTGTTCTGATCTCCTGCTTGAGTTTCCTTTGGTGGGTTAGACGCAGAGGTACACCTGATCCTTCAAATGGTTTGGCAAATACTCGTTTTTATGTGTTAATTGCAATGACTTTGGTATGCTTTGTTCAGCGAAAAGGAAACATTCAGCGAAAAGGGAACGGATGCAAGCGGAGCTACTATTGACATTAAATAGTGATATTATGAAGAAGCTTGGTGAATATGAGGAAGGGAGACCAGAATTTATGATTTTCGGCTTTTCGGATATAGTGTCTGCCACCGACAACTTCTCAGCTGACAATAAGCTTGGAGAGGGAGGATTTGGGCCTGTTTATAAGGTAGCATGCAGTTCAAATTGTCAAGTCCCTCATCACACTGAATAAATATTGTTTAACATGGCTTGCATAAATTTAAAGTTTATGAATTATGATTTTTGCAGACCCTGGCAGGAACCCCTTCTTTTACTTTTATTTAGTTATTTTTTTTTTTTTTTTTTTTTTTTTTTTTTTTTTGGGGAAAAAGTTGAAGTTCCTGGAAGGAAATTGAAGAATATGATAGTATACAATCAGAGGAAATTTCCTATTAGAAAGTATAGGAGCCATACCTATAATAATTGGTTCACTTAATCAAGCAAATTTTGAATTTATTTTGTGAAGTAATAACTAAACTTTTGATTTAATTAACAATACTGTTTCTTCTAGGATCTACCATTTCGTTGCTATCTTCCAAAAGTTGTTATCTGGCCATCATGCAATAAGGATTCAACTAAATCTTTCTTCATCGTTATAAGTAGTGTAAATTATTTAATTTCTTGATGGTACTTGATTATCTTACCTTTATGATAGTAGAGATTCAAGTATACAATTCTGAGAATGTCTGTCATTACCACGACAGTAAGTACTTTGGTATTTACTTGTTGGTTCATATTTAAGAAAGCTGTTGTTAAAATATATAAATTAAAAATACAGGGGGAGTTGCGAGATGGCAAAGAAATAGCAGTCAAAAGACTATCTACTCGCTCGGGACAAGGACTAGAGGAATTTAAAAATGAAATCTTGCTTATCGCAAAGATCTTCAGCATAGAAATCTAGTAAGGCTTTTGGGTTGCTGCATCAAGGAAGAAGAAAAGATACTGATCTACGAGTATGCCCAATAAGAGCCTGGACTTTTTACCTCTTTGGTACGTACAAGTGGCCTCCTCATGCATTGCATGCACAATTCTTCGTTTTGTCATGCAAATATTAATTTGTGATGTTATTTCTTAATTGTTTGTTAGGTCCACACTCAGGGAATGGGCAATTAGATCTGGAAAATGGCGCTCCGTACATTTATGGAGGCATAGGCTCAAGGCATTCTGATCGCATAAACATTCCAGATTGCGGATCATCCACAGAGATCTGAAGGCGAGCAACATTCTCTTAGATAAAGACTTGAATCCGAAGATTTCAGATTTCGGAATGGCCAGGATTTTTAGTTCGGAAGAGATCCAAGCCAACACCCATAGAGTTGTCGGGACGTAGTAAGTGATATCCCTTTCTCATAGTCGGATAAAATTGAACTGCTTTGTTTTGTGATGGCTTAAGCTCTTTGTTTTAGTGGTTATATGGCCCCCGAGTATGCTTCGCAAGGTCTTTTCTCGATCAAGTCTGATGTCTTTAGCTATGGAGTCTTGATGCTGGAGATCTTAAGTGGAATGAGGAACACCGGCTTCCATCAACATGGCAACTCTCTTACCCTCCAAGCCTATGTGAGTCGCTATCCGTTTATCCACACACATATGATGAAGATTATGTTTCAGTTCTATATATAGTCACCTTTCCATCAATTTAGGGTAGGATACTAAGTTTGTAATATATAAGGTTTGTTTTCTGGTATACAGGCATGGGAGTTGTGGAAGGAGGGCAGGCCCTTAGAGCTTATGGATACATTCATAGCAGAGACTTGCTCGGTGAGTGATGTCGTAAAATGCATCCACATAGGTCTTCTGTGTGTTCAAGAGAGTGCGGATGATCGACCAACAATGTCGGATGTCATTTCTATGCTTGGTGGGGAAGGTGCAAACTTAGCAGACCCTAAGCAACCTGCTTTTTTCATTCCTAGACCTGCAGTTGAAGCTGATTTTGATTCGGAGAATCCTCAAATTTGTTCGAGGAATGGTTTGACATTTACGACTGTTAATGGTAGATAATATTAGTTTGCCTTGATTGGTCAGCGTCGTGATATCTCTGTTAAGACAGTTGCACAAAGGTGAGCCGGTTACACACATAGTTTTTCAACGATAATCGAAAAAAAAAAAGAAGAGATAATATCATTTTGATTTTCATGTAGTTGTATTTTCTTGCAAAGTTGTGCACATTCGCCCGTTATGGGAATCAAACTTGTAAATCAATATAGTCAGATGTAAA
>MJHO01000752.1:0-14307 GCA_002076135.1 Xerophyta viscosa | reverse complement strand
AGGACCAGCTCGATCAAACTCAAAATATTATATTAACATAAGCATATATCAAAATAATATATTACATATAAGTAATTAATTGTGTCTATTTCTCCTCTGAACAAGCTGATAGTTACAAAGCTCAGGTATACAAAAAACACAACCAAAATTGCTTAGATGTCGTATAGCCGATGGGGGAGCTTCTCCACACTAAAAACAATCGAACCAAGTTGCTGATTGACGGGTTATTGCACTGGATGGATAAACACATAAGAATATAGATACATGGGTTAATATATACTGACGTAAACTGAAGAACCAATCCAAAATGCTCAGGTCCACGGTCTGTACCAAAGACTATAAACCGGTTTTCCGTTTTAGTTACGGTTGTATCAACCAAATCTGAGAATGGACCGGAAACGATGGTTATTCTTTTTTTTAAAAAAAAGAAGGACAACTATCATACAACTTAATATATCTAAAATAATAATTCTAATAGTCATATATTTATTTTATGACTGTCATAATGTAAATATCTATTACGCATTCTAGACCACCATATCAATGTTGGTGAAAGTTCAACTTTTAAGAAACAGAACATCCTGTTATTAGCTGAATCTTCGATTCAAAATTTGTGCAAAAACAATTTTTCAATTCTGAAATCTGATTTAGTCCGAACCACTTTGGACCGATTAAACACACCTTAGAAAACAGGCCGGCGCAAATGCATCCCTTTCTCATGCGGTTTTGCACGATCCCTCTCTAATCTCGTGCAACATTTCTTAAAACTGCCGTAGCAGAGTTGCACAATCGTCATACCGATTGGTATATCGATCAATGATGATATAGATAACAATAACCATCATTACAATCGGCACGTATTGTTTATAAGTTAATGACGGCTTTGACAATCCATTGTAGAATCTTAATGGCCTGGATACGATCGTTGAATGTGTTAAATTATGTTGTAGTGCACCAAGGCAGTCTGTTTTCTGCCATCAACTCTCGACAGGTATACCATGCGACATAGTGGGTCGTCCTCGCAGGCTCTCATCATCCACTAGAATGTCTTGTTCTCTAATCTGTTTCCAGCAGACCCGGTGTAAATGGTGTCTATGTGGGAAAGAGCTTCTCCTCTATAGTGAATTGCATGAACTTTGATTTCCATGCCAGGCTCCATGAGCTCAGGATCTTCAGATTCGGTCATCGCATTCTCGCTCGGGCCAACCTAAGCCGTGGCTCACTCGCTCGTCGCCTCCTTTTTGGCCCTTTCGAGGTGGTGATCAATCTCTGCTGGCGATTCGGCGGCCGATCGTGTCCGCAACCTAGAAGGCGCGCCATCAATGCAAGACCTTTTTTTCCTTCTGAGTAATCCTCTTTTATATTAAGAACTTCTTATACAGTAATATAGGCAACTGCAATTACAAGAAAAGGTTTTGGTTGGAGGATCATCCTAACCAATTTATTTAGATCATAGAGTACATATATAACATGACGCAAGTGAAGATAGAACAAGGAAGAGCTGTGCATGCAGCTCAAGATCAAACGGTCTGGATGACGACTCCGACGACGATGAGACTCCTTATTTTCCTAGTTGAGCTTTATCGTAAGGTCGGTCATGGAGAATTGTCGCCCATCGGTTAAAGCAGCGTTGAATGGCCGCTGTGCCCGAATGGCTCAACCCTGCTCTAGGCTTGCGTACCTCATCCCCCTGCTCTATGAGCTTCACTCCATTTGGGAAACCCCCCTAAATCTCTAAAGCAAAACTCTAACATTCTGCAACCTCAACGTTCAACTCGTCGCTGCTTGCCCATGCAATACAGAAGTAACCATGAAAAATAATATTGGGACGTTGGGCTCCCATGAGATAATATAATCACTTGCCGTAATCCATGAAGGCTCTTCAATATGAGCCGACGGAGCCGCTGAAGATGGCATCTGATCAGAATTTAGATGCAACAACCAAGACAATCAGGCCATAAGCATTCATTGTTTCATATAGTTAGAGTGCAGTGTGATCTGTTCGGAAACGATTATAAACATAGGTTTGTGGCTATATAAATGTGAGTCAGCATGTTAGTGATGATTAATTATGTAAGTATTACAGCTTCTTAAATGCCAGGATGTGTACGTTTGGCAAAGCGCTTGTTGGATCCCCAGTGAAAAGAGTGAACGTTTGAGCATCTGTCAAGAAGCTCCAACGCGTGTCTAATGCAATGTCGGAGATCCATTTTGCTTGCACTTTGATCTCAGTCACCGGTGTCAAGCCTCGATAGTACGCTTTGAATAGACGGCTGATTGCTCCGGCAAAGTCTTGACCTACAATAGTCCATGCATATGATGATTTCTTTAATTAATTAATTAATTTCTTCATAAATTGAAGATAATGTGCAAAAATAAATGATGAGTGCGTTGATAGAGCTTGTTGTTAATTACGTCAAAGTTAGACGAGAATGATTATTGCTGTCTTTATGGATTCAAATTTGGTTTACTTCAGATTCTTGGACGGGACGACTTTCATGCCGTTTATTAGGGTTGACTATCACATCAATCTGAAGATGACAAAATAGAAGATTTAACTATTTGAAATATAACTGTACCACCAAAATCATTTCTCAATCAGCTCATGGTAGAATAAGATTTTGTAAAAATAATACAACAATAACTGAAACATATGCTAATACTTGGATACAACGAATAATTGGATGATGTTGTTAACAAAAGAGAAAATTTGACTAATAACAAGACAACCTAATGATCAACAGCATTATTGAATCTGTTCATAGTACAAGATTTTCTAGTAGAAACAATGTGCACAACTTTGCATCCATACATACAAATCAGTCGCTGCATCTGTTAAAGGTAAATCTTCCGAAATATGAAGCGTCTCTTTGCATCATGAAATATACACACAATCAGCTAACAACGCATTATGAAGTGTCTCCTGCTTCTAGCATTATTAATTCGGTTTGGCGACTCGCATTGGATCGAAGACTATGATTTCTTTCTTGATGATCTTCTTGATTATGCATTTTAACAGGAAAAATAATGTTTCTTGAGAGATGAGTGAACATAATTGCCGTCGTGAGGAAAAAGGAGTAGAAGTATTGCGATTGGACTTATTGTTGCAAAGGATTGCAGGATCAAATCCTGCTACTAAAAGCCTCTAGCTGAGTTTCTTTGCTTTGCGATTTGCTAATCTCAACTCAACAGTAGACAACTTAGTCTCGCATCGGACTATTTTCGATAATCCGAGTTTTAAACAAAAGGTCGGAATCTTACTAGTAGCATAACTTAAATAGAAGAATGCAATCATATATTGATTTTTATGTTTGCATTGATTAGCATGTGCATTAAATTTCTAATTTTAACTAATGCTTCCTGACGAATTAGTGCCACCTAATCAATAGTGTAATCATACCTCCAACTTCTTAGATAAGAAAATTTAATAATTAACTTCTTTGGAGAGAAACACTTGTGCATTTGCTAATTTACAGCAGAAAACCATCGCCTACACCACCAAGGGCATGAGAGGTGGAGAAGTACGCAGACATGCAGATATACATAGAAAGCCACAGACGAGTATAGGCATAGAGGGACAGATAAATAATAAGGCAACAGAGAGCACCTCATCCCAACTTATTTCCGCTTCCACCAAATATTGTCATAATTTCTTCACCAACCTTGTAACCATGGAGCGCTTCTTTACTACTGTGGATGTAGACTGTATGGAAAGTTGAACTCACGTCACAAATTTTTTATATGCACTTTGTAGATGGATAGAACCAGCTTACACTAAGCCTACACTGATTGGTCTCTAACAACAAAGCTTCCAGTGAAGCTCTCAAGAAATAGGAAAAAAGCGGGGAGGGAAAATTGGGCCCACGGTCAACAATGCCGTATAGCACAGTACTCATGCTGAGGGTTGCCTGGCCTCATCATAAAATGCCGTCATCCATAGGAAAACTAAAGACAACTCAATTTGTATAAGTGCTAAACTTGGGGCGCCAAACATCTATTTAGATAGTATTTTAAAAAAAAAGATCAAACATAAGCCTACAGAACCTCAATTAACAATTAATGTTGAATAATTTTCAATAAAATAAGACCTAATTTTGTTGCTTTTTTTCTTTCTTTTGGGTGCGCCCTGTGAACCGGCCAAAATTTCACTGTCTACGGGCTGAAAAGTGTTGCCTGATCCCTGGATAAATTCACGAGATCAACAACAGAGAATTCCTTTAGCAATGCAACAGTCCGAAAGAAAGTGGGATAGTGCTGTGTTAAAGAATGTTGCTCAATCCCTGAGGGCGCATCTATTTTGGGAATAGATGAATCACAAATCAAACTACCGTCTTGGTTGCTGGCTATAGATAGTTGATAAATTAGTATTATTATTAACTGTTAAGCTTCTGATAAAGGAAATGTAATAAAAACATATCATAACTATTAAGCATTTTAGCATTACAATTTGGATTATTAAACAATGTCATATATATAATTTGTTAAGAGTAATAAAGATACCATACTGGCATATTTTACGACCACACAAGGAATTATTGACCTTGGCTCAAATTATATTGATTACTCAAGTATGTATATTATAATTAATAATATATATAACTATAAGAAATGATTTTGTAAGATAACGAAAGGATCATGGAAGAATTCCTTTCATACAGTAGAACATTCGAAGAGACGACATAGAAGCCATGCACTCTTTATTTAGTGGGTACATTAGATATAGTCAACTGCATTCCTCACACACATAATACACAAACATGCATATTCAAACTCCAAACACTAAATTATGCCCAGTATTTGTGACGAATAATAGCATTCTTAACGATGAGTCCACTCTTCCAAATATTGGTGTTGGTCTGATTCAGCGTGAAAGAAACCTCGCCGCAAGGCCCGACGCAAATGAGAGCTCAACCAGCAGGTGATCTGCCGACTTGTTGGGTGGCAGCTCGTTTGAGCTTGACCCTTGTCGTCAGTGGTGGTTTTCCCGGGGACATGCAGGGTGACAGTGGCGGCTTCCTTGCCCCAGCCGCCGTCCGAGTTGGTGATCATGACCTCGAACTCGACCACGTACTGTTGGTCCGAACGGAGCTTGGACATATCGTACTTACCGCTCACCTCCAACCACCATACTTCTTTGAGCTGCACCACCTCTACTTCCTTGTAATCCTGGCTGAACGTAAAATACAAGAAATTAGACAGAATTAGTTGATTATGAAATGGAAGGATCAATATGTCTAAGTGTAGTTATGACAAGGACCTTTCGAGCAACAGCCAGTGCCATTGCCAGTACTGAGGCTTCTACTCCACGGCGACATGGAGAATTCTCTCGGGAAGATGAAGCACCATCATCCACACACTGTGGAAGCTTGAAGCAGTGCCATAACAAGTGAATTAATTCAGATCAAATAATTAGTTAATTTATTCTTTCCAACTACAATTATGACTAATTAGCTTCGTTGCAACAACAAACTATACTTGATTTAGTCGGTCGAGAAAACTTGCCGTTGCGGCAGTTACAGCCATGGATGTATGAATATTGGATGTTCTAGCTTTTGTGTCCCTTGTGCAAACTTCATTCGCACAGAGCTGTTACTATTAGAGTTTTCCGAAATGTTGGGTGTGGGGGGGGGTGGGGGAGCTGAATGGTTTTATTCTATGCCTATAATGTTAGCAAATGCCAATGTTTCCTCGTCAATAAACAGTTAATTATTCAATGTGTAATTAATCTGGAATCGGATTTCCTAGGTATGATACACTATTGATTAGTGCAACTAATTGATCAGAAGCATTAGTTAAGATTAGAAAATTTCAATGCATGCTAATCATGCAACATAAAATCAATATATGATGCATCTTCTATTTAAGTTATTGTTCACTAGTAACCATTAATCCGATCTTTTACTTAATACTTAGATTATCGAAAATAACCCGAGATGAGATTAACTTGTCTACTGCTGAGAAGAGATCGGCAAATCGCAAAGAAAAGAAGAGCCCTAGAAGGCTTTTAGTTTTAAGTCATGGTACCTTGCAGATACCTCGATCCGCCTTACTTCAACTATACTTTTCTCTGTCGCAACCAAGCTTAATGCCATCTCTTAGCAGAAGAAAATATTTTCTGTTAATTGTAATAAGACAAATCATCAAGAAATAAATCATAATCTTCATCAATGGAGTCGCAAACCAGTTTACTCCTATAACGAATATTAGCAGGAGACGCTTCATATTGAAAGTTGGCTGATTGTGTATATATTTCATGATGCAAAGAGATACTTCATATTTCGGAAGATTTACTATAAGCATACGCAGTGATTGATTTGTATATGAGATGCAAAGCTGTGCACAATGTTTATGTTTCTACCCGAAAATCTCGTACTATGAACTGATTCAATAATGTTGATGTTCATTAGGTTGTCTTGGTATTAGTAAAATTTCTTTTTTGTTAACAACATCATCCAATTATTCGTTGTATCCAAGTATTAGCATATGTGTCAATTATTGTTCTATCATTTTTACAAAATCTTACTCTACCATGAGCTGCTTGAGAAATGATTTGTTGATAAAGATTTTTTTTTTTCTGAGATAACGAGCGAATCCCGTTCCTGAGGTCTCCGCTAACTCCAGACCCAATTTTCTAATCCACACCTATAGAACATTAGAGCCCAGATGCATGCAGGAGAGTAAAACCACGGCCTGACGTCCGCCTCCGAATCAGATATGGAGTACTGAAAGTTACCCAGCCACCGATTTTTTCGCAACCGCTGTAAACTCGCGGTCACGGACACATCCGTATTTCAGCTACTCCCGAGCTATCTTTCAAGTTATCTTTCAAATAGTTAAATCTTCTATTTTGTCGTCTTCAAATTGATGTGATAGTCAACTCTAATTAACCGGTGAGAAGTCTTTGTCCAAGAGATTTCTAAGTAAACAAATTGAATCCATAAAGAAGTAATGCCGCTGTCTACTCCTTGCTAATTAAAAACAAGCTGATAATGTGACTCATCAATTAGTTTAGCAAATTATCTTTATTATTGAGAAATTAATTATAGAATCATCATATGCATGACTATCTTCTCAACTCTATATATATGTTGAACAAACTTTGCCGAAGCATCAGAGCTGTTCAACTTACTACAAGAGCTTGAAAGTGATCGAAAGTGCAAGCAAAATGGGCATGCCTCCGACATTTCATCGCCGACGGTGGAGCTTCTTGACCGTGCAAACGTTCACTTTTTCACTGGGATCAACATGCGCGTGCAAACCCTACACTACATGGCACGAACAAACTCTTAATTGTTAGCCATAACTTGTCATCAACAATACTGATAATTTTAGATAGCCACAAAACTATATTAAAAATCGCCGCAATAGATCATACTGAAGTCTAACTATATTAAAAAAAATGAATGCTATCGTCGCCTGATTATCTTGGTTGTGCATTAATTCTTGATCAGATGCCATCTTCAGCGGCTCCGTCGGCTCATATGAAGAGCTTCATGGTTTCGGCAAGGGATTTATTCATCTCATGGAGCGAACGCCCCGACTATTGGCGTTGGCTCTGGCTTGAGGAGTATGATTATTAGACTAATCCTTAAATTCATACTTCATTTTTCAATATATTTTATGTGGTTACTTGTATTTGCATGTGTTTTTGCATGTGGAAGCAGCGACTTGTGAACGTTGAGTTGCCAAGAAATGCGTTCAGAGTTGTGCTGACTAGAGATTAGGGGAGTTTCCCAATGGAAATCTTGAGAAGGGGATGAGGTACAAGGTCAGTTTTGTGGTGATGGTTAAGAATCCCTCTGGACTTGAACCCGAGGCAAAATTTAAGCTGGAAGTGCCCGGCATGGTGGTGGAGAAGCAGCTGAGAGCTCCAGGGGAACTGAAGGTACAAGACATAGAGCAGGAGGTTGAGATCGGGCGGTTCAACGCTGCTAAGGATGGACAGATTAAGTTCTCCATGACCGACTACGATAAGCTCAACTGGAAAGAAGGTCCTATCTAGTCGTCATCGCAGGACCGTTGTGATCTGAGCTGCATGCACAGCTTCTTGCCTTTCATCTTTCACTTGCGTCATGTTATAGTATGTACTCTATTGATTCTAAATAAATTGGTTTATCTTCTTATACCAAAATTCTTGTAATGAGTTGCTTTTCTGTAATAATAAGTGCACAATTTAAAAGAGAATCACGAGTAAAAATAAGTTTTGCATGACAGCGCGCCTGCTAGGTTTATGCCGGACTCCTGGATCTCCCGACTCTCCCCCGGATCGCCTTTTATTATTCCACTTAGAAAGGCGAAAAAAGAGCGAATGAACAGAGGGGCAGGAGCCTAGGTTGGCCCGAGCACAACGCGACGGACCAAACTGAAGATCCTGAGCTGAATGGAGCCTCGCGTGGCAGGAAAATCTCTTGGATGGAGAAGCTCCTTTGCTGAACATAGATACCATTACAGAGGCTCTGCTCGACAGATTCCACGAACAAGACATCTGTAAATAAATTCGGCCAATTTAGGACGTAATGATACTACGTTATCTTCGAACGATTCACCAACTGGTCATGGGACGTGGGACTGCTGCAGAAGCGGTCGGTGAAACTGTGGCACGAGATTTAGAGAGGATGGGACTAAATCGGCTGAGAAAATGATGCATTTGCCTCCGGCCAGGTTTCTACCGTGAGTGCTTTACTGGTCCTAAACGGATCCATCTAAACGGATCAGAACGAAAATCATGTGTGTTATAGATCCAATTGGCTATGCATGGGATTCATCCAATTACAGCAGAATGAAGAGCACTATGAACCCTCAACATACTACAATAAGCATCAAAACAAAATGACTTTCCGCTCCATCTTCACCATTCTTCCCTCAAGTACTCCCCCTTCCACAAAGTTCTCAAACTTTCCATTCATCCTTTCAAACTCGTGCAAATTGATGAGACATCCAAGAAGCCTTTTCTTCTTTGAAAAGCATCCAAGTCGCTACAAAACACATACGTATAAAATATTTTTTAAAAATAAATCAATGTGCTTTATAATTTTTGTATTAATTTTTCTTTAAAAAATATCTCTAGAAAAATACTTTTTAAGTCCAAAATTTTTGTAACTAATAAAAACTTTTGAGCCTTCACAACCTATATTGATATATTTTAATAAATGTTCAAAATAAAAGTTATAAATAAAAATATGTTTTTTTAGTTTAAATAACTTTAACAGATTCTTATATATTTGTGTTTTGGCTTGATTAGCAATTATAAGAGAAGTATGGATTTATGTGGAGACGACACAAAAATATGTTAAATCAAGCCAAAGCATATATGTGTAAACAATTTAAAAAACGGGGCAATATGAATATTTAAAAACAAGTAAAAAATTGAAAAAAAAATGTAGGTCTAAAAAAAGTTGAAAAAAAAAAAATCATATAATAGGAACCTTACCTTTCTAGAATAAAAGAAGACTTAATTTTCAATCAATCAGAGTAGCGGCGTACAGTTCGGGTTAGTGACACTGTGCTCTAGATAACTTAGCGTCATTTATTTTATTTTTATTTTTGTCGTTCTTATTTGTATCATATTTTATTTTATTTTACCTTTATTTTTTTAATATTACTATTATTTTTGTTATTGATATATTATGTGTGCGTCTTGCTTGTATTAGGCATGTTTACTTTTTATTTTGTGAACTTATCTACTTGTGTGCATGTATGTCTTGTAGTTGTTTTGTCAAATTAAAAGTTCTTTAAAAGTAATCTCATTCAGAATATAATTACGTACTAGATAGAAATTTATGATTAGAATATTATTGTCTTTATTGTTGTTGTATTTGTACATATAAGTTTTGGCATGATCTAATAATTATTAAAAAATTATAGCAATTTACCGGAATGGACTGCTTAAAAAAAGCCGGACACAAATTATAATTAGGTGATGTTATTATAATGAATATATATATAATATATATATATATATATATAGAAATGAAACAAAAACTCAGCAAGGAGACAAAAATGGGGTAGAATCCAGTACGCAACTCTTGGAAGCTCAGCCATCATCTCCGTCGATACCGTTACCTGCGGCGCCGCCGTTGTCCGTCGTGGACGGAGACCCTCTGCGATCGCCTGGGTCGACCCAACCCACAAAATCACCGCCACAAATACCTTCCCTCAGACTCTCCACCTCCCGCTCTCCTCTCCAACGCTCCACAATCCTAACTCTTGCCTCGCCATCCAAATTTTCTTTCCCAAATTACCTTTCCAGGTGGCGGCGGCGGCGGATCCAAGCTTTTCGGATCGGCGCAGGTCTAACTGTCTTTATTCCCAATCTCAGGCGGCTCTATTACTCTGCCATTGATTACTTCTTCGGGAAAGCATCGAGGGTCAATAGTAGTTCGTGTTAGGGTATTGTGGTGGTTAGCCTCTTTCGTGTCTCCAGACTCAAGAGCTTTTTATTCGGAGAGGAGATGTTGCGTTAGTGCGAGTACTGAATTTTTTACCTATAATGAGCCCACAGCGCCTCCAGAGCCTCGGCATCAGGATTCTTGTGATGACGAATGGAGGAATTTGGGGATGCTTGATAATGTTGAGCTCGCTGCAGAGGAGATTGTAAATGCTTGTGTTGCTCAAGCAAAAACTCGGGAAAAAGATGGTGCAATGAGGAGTTTCTTAGTAGGGTTGTTTGGTGGGGTGATTGCGACAGTCCTGGTAGGAATTTCAGCTTTTGCAGAATGATCCAGTTTGGAGTCTACGTTTGGATGTTCCCTCCTCTGATTTTTGCAACGGAGAAGGGTTAGGAAAATTCGATTATGGATTTTAAGGTAAAAGAGAGGAAATTGGTCCAAGAAATCGAAATATTTGTAAAAAAAAATATAGTAAAGATTTGATTGAACTCAATTCTTCTAATGTTGGATGAGATTCAAATGGATAAAGTGCTTCATCATTTCAACTTCACAATGTGAAAGGTCTACTGCGTTAATCTTTCCAATTTCAGATTTTGTAGGTAATGTTTCTCATATAGTAATCATTCTATTCTTGTGCAAGTCAAAGTATTCTTCATAGTACTTCATTGGTCAATTCATGGGCCTGACAAAGCTTGGATCTCGACTATGCACATCTTTCATGTATTTCTTAAAATATTGTTCGTAGTAAGAAGGTTATAATTTAAATGATACGCGTAAAAGCATTTATGCCACATATTTATATGCTGGTCTGAAGCAGATCCTTTGTTATTTTGATACTAATTTCTTTATTAATAATAAAAATCAAGTATAAATTGCGCATGTAGTTGTGCATTTAGAAGTAGCTATGGTCTTAATCATATTACCTTTTATCCACAATATTAATGTATGCTTTATTCTTTCCTCCTCTATAAGTTGAGGTCATAAGTGCAGACAATTGGTCCAGAAATCCGAGACTGATTTTCCTTGATGCCCATTCGGTAAGAAAAATCTTTATATTTTGCTGGCTAATAAACTCATCCTCGACCATTCATCAATAGAGAGATAAGTTTTTACAAGCTGTTCAACACGGAATGCTAATTGATGCCTCGACATGATATAGGCTTCTGAAAGGCGACTTTTTCTTTTATGTTAAAACTTTATGCTGCATTTACTTCTGCAAAAAAGCTTAAAACTACAGTAATTACTTGAACCTATGAGATAAGAGTTCCATTATACCAGCCATGGTCTTTTTTTAGCCTTTCTTATTATGATATTATCATATTATTTATCTTGACACCGTGCTTCTGCTAGATATTTCTAATCTTACTGCTACCATACTAATAATGTATCTGAGATATTACTAAATCTTCGTCGTTCTCTGTAATGTTTCATGTAGTTGATTTTCCCCTCTTAGATTTAGAATTATACTGTGCTTGTTTAGAGAGCCCAAGAGCTATGCCCGGTACTCTTGCATTACCTCAAGTTATTTTCATATCTTCTTTTATTCTACTACATAAGCCCACAGAAGGACCTTCAAGTTTCATCTACACGGAATCCTCAATCATACAGTTTACTTGAACAAAATCCTAAATAATGAAAGCAAATTAATTGGTTCATTATAGATATAAACCACAGTACTGAATTGCTGGTAATTTCACTTGCTTTGTTACTTAATCATAAAAAGCTTGGGTATTTTGATAATTATTTTTGACTTGATCAGGCAATGTTCTTATAGAAAAGATGGCTCAATGTTCTTAAAGAAAAGATCATATACTCTTTACCATAGAAATTACAACAAATATCAGTCTAAATTCCTTTTTTTTTAATCTGATGTAATTCATCAATCAATCCATATAATAACAATCCTAATACTTAGCTATTAAGCTAGAGTATAGACTTAGGGGAAGGGCATATTTCCTCAAACGCAGGCAGCCTCTTCTTGCTAGAGGGACCATACAGGGTAGCATTGATCTTAGCCTCCATTTTTGCTGCCTCTTTCATCGTCTCCATGCTTGCCCCGCTGCGAACGTTCAGCAACCCAGCTGATGGTCCTTCTCCCCACGAAGAAATGCATAACTGCACCGAAAGAATGTACCCAAGAGAATTTTATTTGCAGATAATACAGCAAAATTTCGTAGGGCAACAAGATTTTCATTACGCTAGCAATATATTATACCATCAGTGCTGCATCGAGATTGGACTTTTTGTTGTCTTGATTTGAATTAGAAGACGACATGATGCATCAGAAGAGGTGGGAAACACATGATATGGAGAGATATTATAGAGGAGAATGTAGATTAAAAAATGGAACGTAATTAACCTTATATTAAAGTTGTTATATACAAGATATGAACTTTTGATATGTTAATTAATAGGAGATGTGAAAATAAATGTTAAGACAATGCATATGCATTATGCATACATTGTTTGTTCAGTAATCTTATTATGTTCTCCAAGATTATAATCCTTAAAAATTGTTATTTTATTTTATTGTGGATATTCATGAACTTTCAGCAAACTTTTATTGGAAGAGGGAGCTGCAGAACCGGTTCGAAATATATGACAGCATCACCAATACAATCTTGTGGCTGCTGCTTTTATAAGAATTTCATTCCTCCATGGACTCTGGTTGGGGTTCCAACTTCTCGGCCTTCCTCTTCTCCGCACTGGAAGAGGCCGCTAGCGAGAGCACTAAGAAAATTAGCTTGTTCCCACACGCTACGTCATCTAGCATGGGGCGACAAACTATTGGATGGTAGGTAACCATTTATTAAAATACATATCCTCTTTATACAAATTATAATATATATTATTATATAATCCATCTTATCTCTTTCCTATGTTATTTAGAGACAACCTCGAACCCTACCGCTGCAACCTCATCCCCGTGCCCCTGCAACCTCGCTGACACGACCTCGTCTCCGTGCCCCCGCAACCTCTCAAATGTTCTGCCATGACTTTACGCTAGACAATGTAATTAGAATTATGAGAAATTTATCAAATGTATTTTAATAAATTTAGTAGATGGTAAAATTCATATTTTTATAGTATGATTATATATGTGAGTAAGAATACTACTTGTCTTTTTTTGTTATTTTATAACTATCAGTTATATTGAAATATTTTATTTACCAAACATCTTAGAAGAATTAGCTAGATTATGCAATATCTAGATATTAGAAGGACCAGCTAAATAAATATACCAGCTGCAAAATTTAGATTTATTTACAAACTACTAGCAGCTGCCAAACACACCCGAACTCGCTGATCTGACACAGTCACGGAATTCCGGAAAGCAACGCATTACTACCTCTATTTGTTCCTCGTTGCTTCAGCAAAGAGAATAAGGTCGTCTGCAAAGAAGAGATGGGTTGAGTCCGGGCTACTTGCGATAGTTTCATGGGCTTTCACTATCACAATCCCTCTTTAACAGCCCACTGAATGCCAAATAAATATGAGTTTAGTAAAATTGGTATTTGATCATTAATTTACTAATACAAAATTAACAATTTCTCATAGTTTATAAATAAATAGCTTATAAAACAAAATAGCAGATAATCACAAATGATTACAGAGAGAGATGCAGGTTGAGCATTTTGAGTCAACCTGAACTGACCCAATCCGAATTTGCGTTGGAACCAAACCGATTCTAACCGAATAAAATTTGGATCGGTTTCGTAAAATTAACAAAATTAACAAAAAGAAATCGAAATATAAAATGCCCAGGCGGGCCAGGCCTACACATATTTAAACGAAGAGTGTTGTCTGGTTCGAACTCGACCCGAATCGGAAACAGGGTCATTTTCTGCGAATTTTGTAATTTGCAAGCCGACTTGTGAGTTCGCTAGCGTCGGCGGCGGTGGCGGTGGTTATGGAGGTA
>MJHO01000751.1:8186-22426 GCA_002076135.1 Xerophyta viscosa | reverse complement strand
GGTTAATGTATACCGTAAAATTTTGTGTTTGCAAAACAATGTTGATTCGAAATATTTAGAAAGTATACATCTCCATATTTTATTTTGAGGTTACAAGTATACACCTATAACCCCATAAAATTCATGCATAATTTCAAAATTCTTTTATAAAATATCAAATTTTAAAAGAAAATAAAAATTGGAATTATACACCTCCATATTTTATTTTGGATTACAAGTATACACCTATAACCAATAAAACTCATGCACAATTTCAAAATTCTTGATTTTATAAAATATCAAATTTTAAAAGAAACTAAAAATTGGAAGTATACACCTCCATATTTTATTTTGGAAGTATACACCTCCATATTTTATTTTGGATTACAAGTATACACCTATAACCCATAAAAACCTTCACGATTAGTTTAGAAATATCATTAAATTATTTTTAATCCCAAATAAGTTGAATTAGATCAAATTGGTTCAATTTAAAATGAAATTGGCTCAATAATAAGCTTATTTATGCAATCTGGCTCGGTATTGGGCTCAATCCTGTGATTTGGCTCGGTAAATGGCTCGATCGGATGAAACAGACTCGGAAAACGGCTCGTCCGCGCGACTTGGCTCGGGAAATGGTTCGACCGCGCGAAATGGCTCGCATCTGGATACGACCGGCCGACATGACTCGGACCAGACGCGCGCGGGGCTAAGCCCCTCGTGATCGAGTGCGTCCGCGCGCGCGCACGGACGCAATCGGTCGTTTAAAACGACGCACTCTTTAATTTTCACTAAAACGGGTAAGCGGGTTGCGGATGCGGGTTTCGGGCGCAGATCCGACCGGTTTGGGTCGTCTTGAACCCGTTAAGGGCAGAAATCGCATTTTTCATTTTTTTTTTAAACGCCGCCGGCGGCCGTCCGGGAGTCATCCCAAGGATTTTCGGCCGTCCCGGACGCGTTGGTGACGTCAAAAATTGGGTTAGAGGCCTCATTTAATGAGTTTTCATGGGTGTGAGGTTTTCGGTCGTTTTTCACGGCAGTGACCGTTCGCCGCCACTAGGGTCGTTCCTGAAGTTCTCAAGGGTCTCCTGAATTCAATGTGGATGTCTAAATTAAGATTTCCGACGTCCGTAAGGGAGAGATTAATAGGTGTAATTTCGGTTTTAAAAGTTATTTAAATCGTTTCGCCGCCGTGGCTCGCCCGCGGCGAAGCCACGACAGCGTCGTGTGATCTATACGAAGTAGAGATGATTTTGAGAGGGTTACCTCGAGTTTTGGACGTGGATCGAGGAGTTGGTGTTTTGATGTTTCGGATGTATTGACGGCCAGAGCTCGGTGCGGCAGCGGAGGTTCCTACGGGTGGCGAGGTTGGCGTCACAAGAGCCTGGAGATGTTGGGGTGGATGCTTGTTCCGCCGGAGATAGGCTCGGATGGTGGTGTGTGTGTTCGGGCGATCTCTCTTCTTCTTCCTCTATCTTCTCTCTCTCTCTCTCTCCTGGTCTCTCTCTACTGATCTCCTGTCCCTCTCACTCCTGATCTCTCTCTTTTTCGGTCACTCTCTCTCTCTCACACATACCAACTCTCTCTCTTTCTTTTTCAACCTCCTTATCTCTCTCTCTCTCTTTCTTTTTTTTTTTTGATCCTCCTTTCTCTCACTCCGGGTCTCTCTTATATAGCCTATCATTTCCCAAAACCTCCTCCTTCATTTGTTGATCTCTAACTATACCCACTTGCCTATATTACAATAAAAATTCACTTCTTTGTTATTTTACAACGATGACCCTTCAAGATTTTGCGAAGTTTAATCCACCATTGTGATCGTTAGCATAACCAGCCCCTATATGCAAGATTTTGATTTTTATGATTAAATGATTTTGAATATGACTCATATAAATATTCATTTTGATTTAAATGTGTCCCATTAAACTAAATTGAAATGAATTGAAATTTAATGAATTAATTGGGCTTTATTGAACTTGATCGGATTTAATCGAATTAATTAAATTTAATTGAGCGCAATTGGTTTTTAATTGGGCCGATTGGATTTAACCGGGCCTTCTAAGCATAATTGAGCCAACACATATTTAATTGGATTTAAACGAGTCAAGTCGAAAATGGGGTGTCGACACCCCACAGCGCAAAATGGGGGCTACTCGGACTCTTTACATCTTGTGCAACCGAGTCTCGCTTAAAGTAGCAATCGTTTGGCCAACGGCTGATCCGTAAGGTACTACGCCCACCGTCCTCCGTAGAGGCAAACTAACCGCCTTAAATACTCTAGTTAGAACCCTCCGACCTCGATATATTGTCCCCCAGAGTCACACATCGGGCTGACTTAATCGAAACTCGACGGAGATCCAACTTCCGAGTACCCATATTTTATTAAGGCACAATCAATACGAGTGCATATAGAGCTATTTTACTCTACACATTGTACACATGCTCACTTAACATCACATATCAATATGGATAATATAGTTATTGAGCAATCCATACAAAGTTCATAGTTTTGAACTAAACACAAATGTACACAACATGATGTACTACTCAAAGCTAGCATATATAGCATCACAAGAGTATCATATAGCATGTCACATGATTCTTACATCACCATAATCAACATCAAGCTAGGTTCTTGACCCGGCTATACATAATCATCAAAATCATGTAAACACACCCAAGCATGCCACTAAGCACATTCTCATACATACCGACACACACACACTTGGTGTTTAACCGCTCACCTCGAGAACAAGCTTCCCACGAGCTCACACCCCAAGACTCCACGAAACCGAAATCGAAGACAATCTAGGCATTGAGCAACACCGGGAAAGGGTGAAAATAAAAAATTAAATCGAATAAATTCAAAAAAAAAAAAAGAGATGAATACCTAGGGGAAACTTACCAAGGGCTCCAGTACTTAGCACGCAGGTGGGAATAAAAAAAAATCCCAAACAACACTTAAAACAACTCTCTACCTACTCTACCTGCTTCGATCGGTCGACCGAAACAAGAATTGGTCGACCAAAAACCCTGAAATCTGCAAAAATAGATTCAGTTCTAGCACTCGTCCGACTCGCTACGGATCACATACTCACGCCAATGAGACCCCAACTAGGCCAGCTCGACCCCGACGCGACCACGCATGCATCCCCAATCAATAGCAAGCCTCTCAAGCACATGCAAGTCCAAGAAAATTATAACACACACATACAAAACATGCATGCCAAGTGTAAGGCCCCGGAATTTGGGCGGGATCGGCACAAAGGTGCGCGATCTGCGCAGGTATCGGTCGACCGATACCAGGAAACGGTCGACCGATACCAGGGAACGGTCGACCGATAGTTACGGTTCAGGCGTGAATTGGGCCGAGATTGGGTCGCGCTCGTGATCCGTTAACAAGATTTGTCCCATACCACCTAGAGTGGGAGGGAATTTGTGTTGATATAGGTGGGAGGCCAAAGCCTTAGCACCAACCTAAGGTGCACCCTTTTCCGGAAGGGAAAAGGACCCGGCCGTGTGGTGCGGTCGGGGCTTAGGCGGGCTTGGCCCGGGGCGGGGAGCGGGACGCGACACCAAGGACGTAGCAAAATTTCAGGTTTACTACACACACAAGTCATAGCCAACATATCAACCAAGAAAGACAAATCGATCACGGACCTCACACATATTGCGGAAGAACATAATGGGCGTACTCAGGTTTCTGTGGAAATGCATAGGGATCATATGGAATTTGCTGTGTAGGTTGTTGTTCTTGTACAAAAAAAGAACTGGATCTCCCATTTGTTGACTTGTTACATTGGTAGCTCTTTATTCGACAAGGACGACAATAGTTGAAGTCAACCGCTCGAGTTGCTTATTCATATCGTCGAGTTGCTTATGAAGTTCTTCATTCTCTTTTTTTAGTGTTGGTTCAGTTCGTTTTCAGCAATGGATGCAGATGTGCTGCGTCTGGATCGAAGCAGATACAAGCTTCTTTTCGTGATAGTCGTCTTCACTGTCATTGGGTAGAGAAATCATGTGTCAGTGATATGCAAATTTTATGCAAAATTTCAAATTTTTCAAAAAAATGTTTGTCGTGAAATTCTAAATTTTTGAACATTTTCTTTTTTAAGAGAAGGAATTAAAAAAAGAAAAAAAAAATTATTTTGAAATTTTCGCAAAAAGAATTGAAGAACTCTTTTTTTTTGTGTTCAAAAGAAAAGGAATTTGAAAATTTTTTGTAGAAAGAAAAAAAAAATTGTTTTGTTTTGTTTTTTTCTTTTCGTTTTAGGAAAAAGAATTCAAAAAAGTTTCTTGAAGAGAATCCGATTTTTCTTAGCTGTGGTAAAGGGCCAGGCATAATGGACTACATACGCACATTGTACCGATTGTCCCGGTAAGTAGGATGGGCATACGCCCTGAATCACCATATGCAATACAAATTTATACCACAATCATCATTACAGACAAATGCCGGTAGGGATTTTATAGGTATCTATGTTGGCTGGGTTTACGGACTACCTGTGCACATTGCACACGTACTCCGTTTATCCCAGTGGTTTCTAACATTCTGTCATTGCTGCAGTTCCTCCCGACAACCAATGCACATAGTACATCGGCTTGTGGTACTATCCAAATAATATTTTGGCAGGGGTAAAGAGCCGGGCATTATGGATTATCTATGCACATTGTACACATGCTCCTATTGTCCGGGTAACAGGATGGGTATTTACCTTGGGTCAACCTACGCAATGTTGGTTGCGTAAGAAAAAATATGTACAAAAAAGATAAAAATGCCACTGTTAAGATTTTTGTTCTTTTTTTTTTTTGTCAAATATAAATCCAAAATTATTTAATCACTTACGATAACGAGCCTGACGGGTCCGTAGTGGAGTCGCTATCTGTTAACGACCTTTCTCCGGAGAAAAAAATGGTTGGAGTTGTCACCTAGATTTTTTTAATAGAAATCTAGGAAATCGGGATAAGGCACATTGAGATTCTAGAGCTCGTTCGTTGTTTACGTGTGTGGAAGACGGAACACCCCCACAACGCACCTCAAAAGATAGTACTCTATAAATGATTATAAATAACTTTGGATTTATTTTTGCAAGAATTTTCGTTATGTATTAATATATCATTTTTATCAGATACGTAAAACGAGAATAAGTGTACACGTATTTCTGATTTTATTATTTGATAAATATATTTAAATAATAGAATTTACGATATTGAACCAGTATACACCGATCTTATGTTCATACTTTCCATTGTTTAAATAGGAATCGTCTTCCTTCAATACGTATAACAGATGTGAAAAGTAGTATACACTTCTTTTACAGCTACAATTCGTATGTGAATTCTTCGCTCATATAAACTAAAAAAAAGGGGACAGCGGTATACACCACTTTTCTAGTCCTTAATTATACGAGCGAGGGAGTCAAATCTCAAGTAACGATATATTTATAGGCGTTGTATAACAAATGAATGAATAAATGTGCAGTTTGTCTGTTGTGTCGGAGAGTATATGTTAATGTGGTGAAAATATTATTTTATTAGAGTTGGGCTCAGCGCGTTTTCGTTTCTTCTTCATCGCCTGAGAACATCAATTTTTTATGAAAATGATTAGAAAATAGAAGTATACAACTCTAATTCCTAATAAGAAATTGAGTTATGAGTGTATACCTATAACTCATTTTATTTAAAAAATATTTTTTTGGTGAGATTTGGGTTTAAAACACGATTTGGAAGTAGACACCTCCGAATATGCATTTGGATTACAAGTATACACCTATAACCCACCAAAATTGATCTAAAACGAATTTAAACGAATTTGGGCCTTAATTGGGCTAGACCGGACCAAGTTGGTCCGGCCCAAAGCGAAATGGCTCAGACCAGATGCAGGCGGGGCTTAGCCGCCTGATCCGCGCGCCCGATCGCAATCAGACTTGAGTCTGGCTCGGTTTTGGGAACGTCGGTTTAAACGCGCGCCCGAACTTGAGTTCGGGCGCGTCGATTCGACTCCCGATGGGCGTTTTTTAACGAACTCGATCGGTAGAACGGGTTTTGATTGAAGATCTGACCCGAATGACCTTTGTCTTCGCCCGTTATGCCTGTATTCGACGATTTCGTCATCTTTAAATTCCGCCGGCACCGTCATCGTTTGTCCGCCGTTGACGGACATCCGGATATCGTCATTGAGGTTCTTGAAGGTCCCGAACACAATGGAAACATCAAATTTTGATTTCGACGCTTCTCGCATTTGTTATGTTCTTGGTACTGAGAGTCGTTGGTGAACCCGAGCTCCCCACTGGCGGCTTATTTCATCGCGTTTATCATCTAATCATGTTATATATAGTTTAGAGAGCTCGACTAGTCATTAATGGTGGACGTTTGATAGCTAATTCACATAAAAATTACAATTTCGATATTATATGTTTTTTCGGATTTGCCGGTGGTGAGGTCGCCGATTCGGCGTCGCACTGTGCTTATACGTACATGATCATGCTATATATGATAATTCATTCGAGATCTGCATAATACCTCGAGTGTGGCGGCGTTCTCCCTAGTTGAAACTCTCGGCCGTTTTTGGCTTGTACAGCAGTGAAGAAGTTCGGCGTCGTCGGCGATCCAGCGGACGTCGCTCGTCACCGTCGAAGGTGCGTCGGCTGTCAGAAATAATCAGCCCACCTGGCCAATAGTTGTATGTCACCTCTCCCTCTTCTTACCGATACCTCACTCTCTCTCTATCACTCTCTCTACTGCCTCTCTCTCTCTCTCTCCCTTCTGAAAAAATCCTCTCCAAAAATACCCCCTCTTCACTCTCTACCGGTTCCTCTATTTAAAGCTTCTAACCTCTCCCTCCAAATGTGGATCTCAACCGTGCAACTTGCATATATTACAACAAAAATTTTCAGTTTTGCTATTTTGCAACAATGACCCCTCAATATTTTGCAAACTAAAGTCCACTATTTTAATCATTGGCATAATTAGACCCCCTACGTGCAAGATTTTGATTTTTACGATTAAATGCTTTTTGCATATGACTTGTATGAATACTCACTTTGATTAAATGTGTCCGATTAAACTCAATTGAATCGATTTGAGTTTTATCGAATTAACTGGGCTTTATTGGACTTAATCGGATTTAATCGAGTTGATTAAATTCGATCAAGCACAATTGGTCCTCAATTGGGCCAATTTGGTTTAATCGGACCTTTTAAGCTTAATTAAGCATAGTTGAACCAAAGAAACTTAATTGATTTTAAACGAGTCAAGTCGAATTTTAGGTGTGCCATGCGGGTTCCAATTGCTGCATTTTGATTAAATGTAAACAGTCCGGACAAAATGGGGTGTCGACATTACCTCGCATTCTACTTCGTCGATGAACTTTGCCATCACCGTGAACTTGCACTTGCACTGTGTGAGGTCCGTGATTTTCGTATCTTTGTTTTTGTTTTGTTTGATGCATGCTTGGTTGCGTGTCGGATAGAAATTCTCAGTTAGAGATTTGTAGACACGTGTGTGCGTGTGTCGGTACGCGAGGTTTTATTTCGCGTAGAGTTTAAATAGTATTTATACTATGCAGAGAGGTTTCGGTCGACTGAAACCTATTAACAGTCGACCGAAAGTGCGCGAATGAACGGGTATAAGTCAGGTCGGGCGCGCGCGGGCAAGTCCATTCCCTCATTTCCACCGAGCCAGTTGAGAGGAGAGCTCCCTCCTTGAGTTCCCTTGCTCGTCCTTGGCCGTTTGGTGCATGGGATGTTGGATTGATCGCGGATTTGAGCTCCCGGAGTCAAGAGCTACGCGGGGATACCGAACTCGTCGGATTCGACCGAGGTTTGGAGCATAGGAGATTCTAGGGTTTCGTCTAGAGGTGAGCGGTGCTTGCTTTCTATGTAATTGCCATTCTTATGTGCTTTCCATGTGTGATCATGCTTGGTATGTAGTTTATGGCATGTGTAGATGAGTAGAAATCATGTTAGGGTTTAATATTGATTTTGGATACTCATGGTTAAATTGACGTGCCATTACATGGTTGATTAGCATGATTGATGTTTTTTAAAATGTGGGTACTCTTTAAATCTACTATGGATAGTGTTGGAGTATGTTTATACTTGGTAGACACTTTAGTAGATTGTAATGAATTGTCTAACATGCTTGATGTGTTTAGTTCTACCTTGCGATGTATGAATTATAATACATATGGTAGAACGGATTTATTATGTTGGCATGACGGTTAGCTATGCGGAATGTTTACTTGGATAGGTGCGAGAGTAGACCTTAGCTCCAGCGGCACTTTAATAAACTGGGTCGTGACATACGCTTGTGTGCCTAACAGAATTTAGTCTACCTGATTGAGTAGGTGAGCGGACTTGCTCTAAAGTTACTCAGGTAGAGAGGGTTAAGATTAGCGCAGTTTAGTTGTATGTTCATCTAGTACCTGGTAGTCGAGTGATTTACCGACGAGGGTGGCGGTACGATGAGCGGTTAACAACTAGAGTGTTAATCTTAATGAATGATGTCTCTATTGAGGCCGGTAGGAGTAGCGTGATCATCCTTGGCCAGGGTGGTTCCTATGGAGTGCGAGGCTCAGGGTTGTGCATTCCGGAGGGTGCATCGCTACTGAGTATCTCTTACGGGACGCCGTGAGATCGCCCCTATCGTAGGTTTGGTGCTTCGGATGTGCACTAGAAGCGGGTAGCCAAACCTTGGTACCGTGGGTCAATTCGGGTACCTAAACTAAACATGAGAGGACTAACTGGGTTGGGTTAGTGATTTCACCTTAATATAATCCATGGACATCAATGGCATAATTGATTTGCGTTGGGTGGCGGTTATGACACATTGACATAGTAGCTTGTATGCGCATTTTGGCTTATGTCTCTATATGTGTTGTGTTGAATGATTTATGTATTTATACATGTTTACATATAAATGGTTATATATGTGGTCTCTTGTTTGAGGTGTTGTGCCCGTGGAGCGCTTGGTTTAGAAATGCAATGGTGCCGTTCACTGAGTCGGTTTGACTCATGCTCTCTTTTCCTCTCTTTTTCAGGTCCAGATAGTCGCGCTAAGGCACCGGCCTAAGGTGCTTAGGCGGCTAGAGTGAGCTAGAGGGGATTATAGCTATAGATCATTTTGAGGTATAGCTTTTGGGGTTTAAGTGTTGGATGTAAACACTTAGAAAAACTCTTTTTGTTCACCTAGTTGTATAGATGGTTAATTGTATAAAAGTGTATAAAGAAAGGACTAACACACATTTATATATTTGAGCATGTTTTAGAATCATGTATAGGGTGTTATACATGTTTCGGTTTTTGGTTATAAGGCCAAATGTAGATTTCGAACTCTTATGTAAATACTTTTTTGTATTTTGATATAAATACATTTCTTTGCTTAAGTTAGGATTTTGGGATTCAAAATCCGGTTTGAAAACTTTGAGCATGTGTATTAATGTATGATGCAAGTGTGTGTATGCTTGGTTTACATTTTGGTTGAAATATGTGAATTTTAGGGGTTTGAGTAAATACATTTCTAAAACAAATAAAGAAGATGTTGTGAGCTAGTACTTCCAATTCACAATAATACATTAATCAAAATTAATTAAAACATAGCGAAAAAAGATTAAATTTTACATTTTTAATCCCACTACTATCCTCAGCACCCCGAAGCTCGCTCTACAATCGCTAGCGGACTCAGCAAAAACCTGAGAGGAAAAGTAGCAACATGAGTATATAAAATATACTCAGTGAGTGATCCACCCCAGCAGTCCCCTACGTCAACTGCTAAGGCACTGGTCAAACACCAACATGCATCACACCAGCAAGCATAGGAGCTAACGCAAATAGATGCACAAAATAAAACTGCATGCCCATACATATATAGTATGCAAACATAACACACATACCAATACATAACTCGCATGCCAAACCACTCCCGCACAAAATAAAACCTCTAACGCCCCTTACTTCGGGGGTCACGAAAAACAGAACAATGGAATTTTTTTTTGAAAAATAAACTAAAACACAAGATGTTATGAGCTAGTACTTCCAGTTCTCAATAATACAATAGATTTACAAATTAATTAAGTTACACAATGAAAGATAAATAAATTTACATATTTTAACCCAAACCCATCTTCTGAACCACGTGCTCGCACTACGATTGTCGATAGACCCTGCAAAAAACTAAGGGGAAGAAGGGGGTGAGTATATAAAATATACACAGTGAGTGACCCACCCCGGCAAAGGCAACTGCCAGGACTGCGGTCAAACACCAAACACATGCAAACATAAAAGGCATAAATGCAGATGCGAGTATGCGTATAAATAGAAGTCTTTCATATTAAACTTCTATATGCCAATACAATCTGCACGCGTAACATATGTCCATGCACAGGAGCTGTATTCTAATCATCTTCTAGCAACAGATGAATATACAATAAGTCATCAAAACATGCTAGAGTAAACAACTCTCTACAAGCATGATCTCACGAATCCATAAATTAGCATGCAAACAAAATAATACAGCATGCTTTCACATCATAGCATAAGTCTGTCATGCACATCACAACAAACAATCATTGTCACCAATAGTGGATTTACACAAAACCGACCACATAACCTATACGCATAACCATACTCAATAAGTTGCCAAAATGGACAAACTATAAACCATGTATCCACTGCTATCACAAGTAGTGAAGCATCAAACATAAATAGCCATAAGATGCAACATAACATCACACAAAGATAATCACACACCAACCCAATAGGTTACACTGTTATCTTTCTTATGTCAGTGTGATATAACCCATAGTTAGTCCTCTCATATTCCGTTCTGGTAGAGCAGACCCGCACCAGAGACTGTCTCCCAAGGCCGAGGGAACCTATAACCCCTCCTTGCTACCCCGAGAATAGTCCTCTCAATATCGAGCTCATCCGCCAAGCGCTACCAAGGTCTGGTACGCGCCTGCCGGGCTTTCCGTGCGACTCCAACCCCACGGCGGAGCGACCCTACAAGCGCAAATGGGGCCCTACTCGGAAACTTCTTACGCTCTAATGGGCAGCCCGAGCCTCGCACTCGTAAGCCGCCGCCTGCCAGTGAGCGACTCCAGATACGTCACCGACCTCTCTAGAGGCATCATAATTTTATTACGTGCTTGGCTCTAATTGGTCCAATCGCTTCCCACCCCACGAGCTCTTGCCCTTCGGGCGTCATTTCAACCGTTCAGACTACATAACTCGAGGTTCCAACGACCCAATTTCGAACACCACAATGGCCCCGTGAGGCAAGCACACCACATTACGAGTGTCACAAAGGTATTTTACCCCACTCGATTTTCAAACGCTATTAGCATTAAGGCACAACCAATCACGAGTTGTCCCTAGAGCTATTTATACTCTAACACTCATACTGCCAATAACATCATATTCATCATGGATAGCATAGTTAATAAGAGAAACCAAGCAAGATTCATAATATAAACTATCACATTGTACATAACATAGTGTACATCCACATAACATGCATTTTAGGCATCAATAATGAGAATCACAAAAGCATATAGCATGATCTCATAACAACTAGCATCACAAAACTTAGGGTTCATAACCCGGTATAACAAGAATCATATATACATCACATTATACACCAAATCAAACATAATAAGCTTGCTACTATATCAAGCATATCGAAATCCATGCAATACTTTACCGCTCACACACATTACAAGATAAAGTAATGCATTCAAGTGTTAACATATAACACAAATCTTTACACCTACCATTTATATACATCAAAACGATCAACTCAAATGCATCGTAAGGTAGGTCAAATTCAAACATAATATCATTCAAGCAGTCGGGTAGAATTATCAACCACGCAAGCACACACATCTACAGCATGCCAAACATACGACATTGTGATTTTTATAGACACAAGGCTACCAACATTTCAAACGCACGCTTCCCTAAAATGTCCATTCACAAGCATTACCAGACTTTGTCAAGTACATGCACACGACAACATCCGCAAACACGTTTGAGCATAAGCTAACATATAGCCATAATTGCTACGGCAAGTAAGAACACGCAAGGCCTGTTGTCCACACAACACGGAACATGAGTATTACATCTAACATGTAGATTGTGATACTAGCTAGATACTACCATACATACATGATCCAAACGTCTAGCATATTGATAGCGAATTCAAACATAAACACATGGTGCTACCCAACAATATCACACAAAACGATCGGTATAGCTATGATAAATATTATCAATACCGAATACATGTTATCTCAACCAATGAGTCGCATGTTATCTTCATCACAATTCCTAGCATGCTCTTCTAATGAATATCATCATCTAGCACATGCTATCGCAACAAATAATTTACATCATGCCGACATATCTAAACATGCTACGACATAAAGAATATAGTCCTAGCATGATTTCTAACAAGAGTTCTAACAACCGAGTGAGACCGCGGGGGCACTCACCTTAATCCGAACGTAAACCTTCTAGGGTTTACCGATCGGCGCGAAAACAACAAAGCTTTTCGAAAACGATCCCACGAACGAATCCTCGATGTCGAGACGAAGCAGCGGTGCGGTTGAGTTCGCCGGAGACGACCGTACGGCAGCTACAGTGGCGGCGGCGACTGGACCGCAGCAGCCAGTGACGGCGAGAGGCGAAAAGACAGCGGCGGAGACGTCGGTGATAGCCGGAGAGGCGGCAGCCGGCGGCGGCGACGGCCGGACAAACTAAAGCCGAGATGAGGAGGCGGAGATCCAGGCGATCGGCGCATCAATCGGCGGCGACAAGGTTCGGTGGTGGCTCAGGTGACGTCGGGAGGCACCGGCAGACGACGGCGAGCGGCGAAGACACCGATTCAACGGCGGCGAGAGTTAGGGTTCGGCCGAGTGAACGCGAGCGCGCGAGGAGAGAGACGTTGCGCCAGGGAGAGGGGAGGCATCGTCGGCGAGGTGCACGCCGGCGCGAGGCAAATGGCGGTCGGGCGGCGCGGCGTGCGGGCGGCGAACGGGCGAGCGAGCGAGAGAATCGTGAGTGAGAGAGAGAGAGACGCGGCGAGAGACAGAGAGGGAGTCGGGGCAGGGGCGACCTGGGCGAGTCAACCTGGCTCGCCCGGGTCAGTCGGGCTCGGCTGGGCCGAGCCAGGTGGCTTGGTCGGCCGGGTCCAACTCGAATCGGGCCCAAATTGGCCCAAAACACAATCAAATCAATTTCAAATCAAATACAAGTCAATTCCAAAGTGCAAATCAAGCACCCAAAGCAATCAACGAAACCCTCAGATCGGAAGGTATTCAACCCAAAAATAAATCCGATTCTAACTAATCGAACCCAGAGACCTCATAAAACCAGTTGGTTCTCTCATGTTTAGTTTAGGTACCCGAATTGACCCACGGTACCAAGGTTTGGCTACCCGCTTCTAGTGCACATCCGAAGCACCAAACTTACGATAGAGGCGATCTCACGGCGTCCCGTAAAAGATACTCAGTCGCTGCGCGCCGTCCGGAAGGCACACCCCTGAGCCTCGCACACCTAGGAACCACCCTGGCCAAGGATGATCACCCTACACCTACCGGCCTCAATAGAGATATCATTCATTAAGATTAACACTCCCGTTGTTAACCGCTTATCATACCGCCATCCTAGTCGGTAAAACCACACGACCTCCGGGTACTAGACGAGCTCATAACTAAACTGCGCTAATCTTAATCCTCCCTACCTGGAGTAACTCTAGAGCAAGCCCGCTCAACACTCATTCAGGTACACTAAGTCCTGTTAGGAACACAATCGTATGTCACAATCCTGTTTACTAAAACGCCGCTAGAGCAAGTCCGCTCACGCACTTATCCTAGTAAACAAACCACATAGCTGTCCGCTATGTCAACATAAAATGACCTTGTCCTACCACATGTATTATAAACCATACATAAGCCAGGTAGAACGAATAAATCAAGCATGTTATACAAGTGAACTATATTCTACTAAAGTGTTTACCAAGTCAACATACTCAAACACTATCCATAGTAGAAATACATTACATCCACATGCTAATCCACATAAACTATTCTTTTAAACCATGTAACGACATATAACAATGTAATCCATGAGCATCATAAATCCATATTAAAAGCCTAACATGATTATACTCATACATCGCAAGGCAGATCAAGCATAAGCATATTATCATACAAGCACTCCTACCAACGATATCGACCGGGATACAAACCTCGATAATCATCC
>MJHO01000750.1:0-14274 GCA_002076135.1 Xerophyta viscosa | reverse complement strand
GTTGATAATCACTTTACTTAACTGATACCGTTCCTCTATCTCGTCTATACGGATTCCTCTCCGTAACCCCATCTGACCGGAGAAGATCTACGAAGCGTGTGTCATCCCAATCCTGGTGAGGATAAACCCATCAGCATCAGACTAGTCGAGGCTTCCACCTGCGAAACCCTCTCCTCTCCGCCGCCCCCGCCCACGAGCTCACTCAGCATGACGCTCATCCTACCCAAACGAAGTTGCTCGGCAACTTGACTGATGAATTCCCCCTCCGGGATTATCCGGTCCCCAGTAATATCTGGGGACACGGGCTACCCTCCGAATCTAGGAGAAACATACGGAGTGGCAGGGATGGAAGTATGAGACCTCACACTGGATTCCCGGTCACTACCGGACTCCGTGCCCATAGAGCTACGAGAAGACATACCTTATCTGTGACGACACGCAAAGAAAAAAGGAAAAACTGGAGGCCTTTCGTCAAGACTTTACCCCGAGAATTTTCTGATCACCGGTGATACGAGAAAATGACCGCGGGCCCTACTTATAACCGTAAAGAACGACAGTCCTCTACATGGTAACTTGATCTGCGAATCACCATGCAACAGCTGTCCAAACTCGGACGAGCCCCTCCTCCACCCACAGGCAAATACGATAACCGATACGATAGACCGAAAAAGCAGTAAAAGTGGAGCGTGCCCGGTAGCGCAGAAGTACCGAAGAATGCATTCCGACAGATGAACCGACAAGGTCTTCCCATCTGTCGGGGGGCAGATGATACGGTCAAAACACCAGCCTGAACGGAGTGCTTCCCGTTAAAGGTATGAGAAGGATCCCGAATAAGAAACCACAAGACGCCTACCCGTTTGCCGACGGACTACGACGTCAACAAAGAGAGATTGCCTCAAAGCTCTGAGGCACGAGTAGCACGTCGTTTCATGAACGAATAGCACACTGTGCTACGAGCCACGTGAAGCTCGATGACAGTAATACCCCTGGAAAAGACACATGGAGTGCTATAGTGATTTGGCGGATAATTAACTACCACAATACCCCTTTAATCTCTGTATAAAATCTCCACTTATAACCCTAAAAGCAAGGTTTAAAATGCCGGATGGCACACTCGGTGCCGCCCGGCACGTGCCGGATCCGTTAGGATCCGGCACCGGCCCTCTGGCACGGGCGAATTTCGTCCGTGCCGGACGTGCCGCTCCGTGCCGCCCGAAACGGGCGGCAGAGTTGAGTTTCCTTCCTGTGCCGGGCGGACATTGCAGTTTGCCCATGAAGGGCTGTCTTGTCAGCCCTTCATGGGCATTTCTATTCTTTTTTTTTTTTTTTTTTTAATTTAAATTTTCTGTTTTACTTGGTGCTTGTGAAAGGCTTTCTTTTTTTTCTTTTTTTTTTTTGGCTTAATAGCTTTTTTTTTGTTTTATTTAAACTTTATTATCTCACGGACATAAAATTAAAATTTTTTTTCTAACTTAGTCCGTAAAGATATAAGTTAAATATAACATTATCATGTGTTTTATAAAGTAAATATAAATTACGTGTGAATTTTTTTTTTAAATTATCATGTGCTTTTTTTGTTTTTAATTAATTTTTAAAAGAATAAAATCGTATTTTCGGCACGGTCGGCACGGCACGATCGGCACGGTCGGCACGTCTCGAGTTTGAGACTTACCGAAACTCGGCACGAAATGGCTTTTAAAACCTTGCCTAAAAGAGGGGGCTAAGCATACATAGTACAATACTTGTATCTAAAAGAAAAGACATAGTGAACCTTTGAGGACTCCGTTCCTCTTCGTGGTTTTTCTACCCTTGGTTGAGGGTTTTCCACGTTAAAAAGAGTCACGTTAATCATCTTGCCTAACTGAGATCCTCCCTCCGTATCATCGACACGAATTTTCCTCCGTAATCCAAACTATCCGGTGAAGATCTGCGTAGTGTACGCCATCCCAATCCTTGTGAGGATAAACCCATCAACATCAGCCTCTGCCGCTCTCGATCTCGGCCATGTCTGCCTCGGAATCGGTCATGCCTCTGCCGTTCTCGGTCTCGGCATGCCTGCCTCGGACTCGGTCATGCCTCTGCTACTCTCGGTCTTGGTCACGCCTGCCTCGGACTCGGTCACGCCTCTGCCGATGTCGGTCTCGGTCACGCCAGCCAAGGACTTGGTCACGCCTCTACCGATGTCGGTCTCGGTCATGCCAGCCTTGGTCTCGGTCACGCCTCTGCCGATGTCGGTTTCGGTCACGCCAGCCTTGGTCTTGGCCATGCCTCTGCCGATGTCGGTCTCGGTCACGCCAGTCTTGGTCTTGGCTCTGCCGAACTTGGTATTGGTCCTGCCGACCTCGGTCTGCATCGGTCCTTCTTGTACCGAGATCCACCCGAATCATCCTTCCATTGCGACCATTCGGCTTCCCGCACCCACGTGCCTATGAAGCTGTCATGCCACGCCTCCTCGGCTTCCGCACACGGCCACCCGTGCACCTTGCTGCTCCTGTGCCTTTTGATGCGACCATTCGGCTTCCCGCGTGCCTAGCGTCGTGCGTGTGCCTTGGGTTGCGCTGTACCCGCGCCACGCCCTTGTGCCCACGGCCATGCTGTTGTGCCGCGCCCTTGCTGCTTCTAGTCTTGTCTTGGGCTGCGCCGAGCCTACGCCTAGAGCCGCGCCCATGCCAGCGACTAGGCCATGTATGCTACGGTCACCTTGACCCAAGATCCTCCTGGATCAAGCGCCCCCACCGTAAGTACCATTGCTCCGCAATGGGTCAACGAAAACATCAATTGTGGGCAAGCTTCACGTACGTCTCGACCCGAGATCCCCCTGGATCAAGCCTCCCCGCCGTAAGCACCATTGCCCCGTAATGGTTCACGCTAGAACCTCATCCACGAACGAGTCTTGCCCCTTGTCCTTACTGCATCCATTCCTGGACCCACCTCAGATCTCACCATGCCGTTGCCGCCTTTGCTTGCGAATACCTTGGCCGTAGCCAAGTATTTGCCACTCGATCCTTCTTGCGAACCCCTCGGTTCCAACAGAGCCTTTGCCACCCTTGTCTTGTGCTCATGTCTATTCTGACATAACCCCTGCACCTGACGTGTCTCCCACGTCCTCCACGTGCCCCAAGACAGTAGTTCTCCACCCGCCTGGTGGGCGTGCTCCGCTCGCCCGCGAGACTTGACCGCGTAGTATTGGGGCAAACGATGGTGCCTCCTGCACCTTAAATCTTTGCTGCGCACGCGCGCTCTGCTCCCGGCACCAGCACCCGAGATTCCTCCTGCATGCACGCCCAAGGCCGTTCTGCCTCCTGAATGCGCGCCTTGTTAGAACTATTTTCCTTTTGGTTTGCGTTCGATCTGAGATGTCTACATGCATCTGAGGTCTCTTCCACGGCCTTCACTAAGATGCCTTACAACACCTCCAGCCTTCTTGATGTGTCCAGCACCTTCTGTGCTGCTCATGCCCACCTCGGCGCCCGAGGTGTATCCAGTGCCCCCCGTGCTGCTCGCTTCCACCTCGGCGCCCGAGGTTTTGCCTTGCGTTTTACCTGCGCCCATTCCACGGCACCTGCAGCTGGGATTGTTCTTTGCACGTAAACTGCGCTCACCTCAGCACCTTTAGCCGAGATCATTCTTTACGCATCTCCCGCGCCTGATGCTGATGGGTTTCTCCTCACCAGGATTGGGATGGCGTACACTATACAGATTTTCTCTGGATGATTCGAATTACGGAGAGGAGTTCGTGTCGATGAGATGGAGGACGGATTTCAGTTAGGCGCGTAGATTGACGAGACCATTTTTAACGTGGAAAACCCTTAATCAAGTGTAAAAAACCACGGAGAGGAACGGAGTCCCCAAAGATTCACTATGTATTTTTTGTCTTTGATACAAGTATGGTACTATGTATGCTTAGCTGACCCCCCTTTTTAGGGTTACAAGTGGGAATTTCATACAGAGATTAAGAAGGTATTATGGTAGTAAATTATCCGCAAAATCTATGTAGCACTCCACGTGTCCTTTTCTAGGGGTATTACTGTCATCGAACTTCACGTGGCTCATAGCACGTTGTGCTATTCGTTCATGAAACGACGCGCTACTCGTGCTTCTGGGCTTTGAGATGATCTCTCTTTGTTGACGTCGTAGTCCGTCGGCGAACGGGTTGGCATCTCGTGGTTTCTTATCCGGGATCCTTCACATACCTTTAACGGGAAGCAATCCGTTCAGGCGGTGTTTAGACCGTATCATCTGCCCCCCGACAGATGGGAAGATCTTGTCGGCTTATTTGTCGGAATGTATTCTCTCGATACTTCTGCGCTATTGAGCACGCTCCATTTTTATTGCTTTTTCAGTCGACCGTATTGGTTATCGGTATGGCTCGTCCGTTTTGGATAGCTGTCGCATGATGATTTGCACACCGAGTTACCATGTAGAGGACTGTCGTTTTCTACGGTTATAAGTAGGGCCCGCAGTCATTCTTTCGTTTCACCGTGATAAAAAATTTCTCGCCCGGGTAAAAGTCTGCGACGAGGAGCCTTCCAATTTTCTTCCTTCCTTGAGTGTTGTCACAGATAAGGTATGTCTTCTCGTAGCTCCACGGATACGGAGTCTGGTAGTGACCGGGATTCCAGCGTGAGGTCTCATTTTCATCCCTGCTACTCCGTATGTTTCTCCTAGATTTGGAGAGCAGTCCGTGTCCCCAGATATTACTGGGGACAGGATAATCCCGAGCGGGAATTTATTAGTCAAGTTGCAGAGCAACTTCGTTTGGACAGGCGCAAAGAGCGCCACCGGCGTTTGTGTGGGAACTCGTGGCGGAGGCGATGCGGGAGGAGAGGGCTTCGCAGGCGGAAGCCTCGACTAGTCGAAGCAAAGGAGTATCCGCCAGCGGAGTTCGATCCTCGCACCGCTGTTGCCTCCGTGACCGAGGAGCAACTTGTCCAATGGTGAAAAGAATTTAGCATCCCGTCGGATTTCGAGGCGAGAATAGCTCTGCCGACGGAGAGGATGACCGATCATATCTTAAGGGACTTGGTGCGTTCCTGTCTTTGTGAAATGTTGACTAAAAGGGGGGACGGGTTCTTCGTTCCCATTACCAGGTGTGCTGTTATTTTATGTTCAAGCTTCCACGTTTGTTATGCAACGCCTACTCTGGGGGTCTTTGTTAACTCGTGTCATTTGTCTGTTCAGCCCTGATATCAAGGATTTCTGCATTGAAAAAAAATATGTTTGTCTGTCATCAAGTTATTTCAAAGTGAATTATTAATAAATACTTGATGATTTCCTTGTGAAGTTACAGGAAGCAGTCACTGAGTGGAAAATGTACTAACTTCAAGGTGCTGTTCGTGTACAATCAATAGATATGTGCAAATATATAAAACAACCAATTCGCACTATCTAGTTGTTAGTAGGTTTGTGTGTTAGGAAGAGTCGCAACCCCTCTACGTCAGAAGTTGAACCCAATAAGTGCTGGCTGTAAAAGGGATTACCGTATCTGCCTCTATTTTTCGGGAATGAAACCTAAATTCGACCGAACAGACACGGAAAGGGAAACAAAACAGAGTAAATAAGTCATAAAAAAAAGTAAATTGATGCAAGGTTAAAGGACTTCATTTAATATATAGTCTTGGCGAAAATAACTTAGTTATCAGTCTCATCCCATCAACCAATTTAATGGGCCTCGTTCGGCGAGTGTGAGATCAAACCGATACAACAACACCAGAGCATCAACAGACAATACCGGACCCGTCCTTCGTGGTTCTTATTATCTTATTTATCTTCGCGTCGTACGCGATGGAACCAGACGCGTCCACCTCTCCCTCGAGTTCCTGGCTGTGCGGTGGGTGGTCGAAGAATCTATTTCACATTTTCTTCCTCCAAGCAGGTTTCTGGTTTTCTATAACCACGTAAGTATAGGAACCGCTTGCGAATGAGGGAAGACGGAAGGGAAGGTAGTTCTGAAAAGTGAACGTTCCCCAAATGGCGGCACGTCTTCTTTTTCGTGAGAAGGAAACCGGAATGGTGTTTCTCGGACCACTGGTCTGATCACTTGAACGAAGCGTTGAAGGAGAAGCCTGGGCTTACTAATGAACTGGAGGAGTTGGAGGGTCGATTTTTTACTTTTCAAGGTCAAGTGTCCGTGGCGGGGAGCGTTCCGGACGACGTTGCAAGAGCAACGAGGCCGCTGGCCGACGCGTTGTTCGGTATACCTCCACTATACTTGTCCTTTGTAATGTTTTATTTCTTTTGGCTCTTCTGACCAGATTACCCTATCCGCAGGGCTGATGGAGCCAACGGAAAAATCGAGGGTCAAGGAGGCGATTCTGTCGGAACTTCCCAAGCCCCGCCGCCGTAAGGCCGCTGCGAAAAGGAGTGGAGGAGCTACTGGCTCACGGATAGGACTTTCCGTGTCAGAGGCCGGGCAGCAATCGATTCAGGGTGCCGGCGGGGCACTCCTGCCTGTTCCCTCGTCATCTTCACTCCCTGAGCGAAGTATGCCTCCGAGGGAGTCTTCTCCAGGGGTTCTTCCTTCCGAGGGGCTTCCGGAGTCGTCGTCCCAACCAGCTCGCCGCAAGAAGAAGAAGAGACGGACTGAACTTCGTGAGAAGGAAAGTACCCCCCTTTACGTTCCCGACTGGGGAATACGAGAAGGGGTTCTGATAAGGGAGTGCTCCGAAGCTGCCCTGGAGTTCATCTGCAAATGTCTTCCGAAGGAGGACAAATCGATAATTCCTGGAACGTTAGTTGACGCTTCGCTAAGGGAGGCATCGCTGAATACCGCCAATGTGAGTATAGAATCGTAGTTATCTTTACTGTCTTTACTTTGGTTGTATCCGTTGCCTAAGGCGTCGTCGCGACTGCAGATGTTGGCTTCCCTGAGTCAGCTGTTCACTATCGTTATGGGAAAGGAGAGGATCTTGGAGATAGTGATGCTCATTAAGGAACGGGATGAAGCTACCCGTTCGGCCAAGGAGCAAGAGGAACTCATTGCCGCGCTTCGGTGGAAGGTCGATGCGGCTCGGAAGAACGAGGAGTCCTATGTCAAGTTGCTCGTGAGGAGGCCGCTAAGACAGCTAAGTCGATGAAGGAGAAGGACGTTGAGATCACCGAGCTTCGAGCCGCGCTCGAAGCAAAGGACGCGGAGCTGCAGCAGGCACCGGAGAAGGCGGTCAAAGAATATCGGGCCTCGGGTGATTTCAACCTTGAGAAGGGCCGACATGATGTGGTCTTCAGCCGTTACCTGTATTTTGAAATGCTGCGGAGGCTTCGCCAGCGATTCAATGAAGAAGGGGAGGAATTTTTTGATTTTTTGAACGAGGAGGAAGTTGTTCGGGGCGCTCGGTCCAGGAGAGATGCAGGTGTCCCGCCCTTCTCTGACGAGGAGGGTGAAGATGATGATGACGACGTTGAGGGCCCGTCCGGATCGGGGGAGACCAATGCCCCGGGAGATCGTCCCTAACATTCTCCGTGACTTCTGTATATTTTTCTTCTTCGTTGTGCGGTGGTTCATTCCCGTGTTTTAATGTAAAGGAGACGTTTCCTTTTGAGTGACATACATAATTTTTCAAACATGACGTGTAAAGTTGTTTACTGGGCGCTTCGGTTTGCCTATAAGATGTAGCCAGGAATTTCACTTGTGTTTTTAGCTTTATCATCTTCACGAGAGCTCTCAGACTTGTTGCTAATAGTTAACTGGTGGGGGTCGACATGGCTAACGGGGTGACTGCTGAGCTTCTCCGGTCGCCAGCTCAGGAAAATCGCCTGTTCGTGGTGGAGAATCAGAGACTTCAGGAGAGATTGCAGGCTTTACGGAGTAAAAATAGGCATCATGACGCTCTCCTGGTGGGTGCTCGTTGCGAGATTGCCTCCTTACGTTCATACGCCATGTCGTTAGAGAGGGAGTTAAGGGAGACGCAGGAGCGACTGGATCGTGTTCTGCGGAGTTCGTCGACTCTGGTGTATAGTCCGTTGACTCCTGTACACGACCTGATTATGCCGGGTGATTTTTATCAGCTTGACGGAGATTCTAGCTCGAAAGATTCTCGTGCGTCGAGGGATGACGATGCGTCTTCGAGGGGTTCTTAAGTGTTTCTGTACTTCGGACGTGGGTATCTAGGGTATTGCTTTTTCGCAATGTTCATCTTGTCATGTAATCTGGCTTTCTATTATTCCAATGAAATAAGCGTCGATTTTCTTAATCGTTTGTCTCGTAAAGATGTACGCTCTTATCGGACGGGCCCTTGCGTCTCCTCCAGCCAGTGGTAACGGAGTGCGTCTCGACACGGGATGTCGTTTCGTTTTCGTGGGCTGGAGTTGAAGGAGCGGCCTTTCGAGGTCCGACGCTCTTATCGGACGGGCCTTTGCATCCCCCCCAGCCAGCGTTAACGGAGTGCATTCCGACACGGAATGTCGCTCCGTTTTCGCGTGGCTGGAGTTGAAGAAGCGGCCTTTCGAGGTCCGACGCTCTTATCGGACGGGCCTTTGCGTCCCCCCCAGCCAACGGTAACGGAGTGCGTCTCGACACGGGATGTCGTTCCATTTTCGCAGGGCTGGAGTTGGAGGAGCGGCCTTTCGAGGTCCGACGCTCTTATCGGACGGGCCTTTGCATCCCCCCCAGACAGCGTTAACGGAGTGCATTCTGACACGGAATGGCGCTCCGTTTTCGCGTGGCTGGAGTTGAAGAAGCGGCCTTTCGTGGTCATCAACCGCGAAGAGTAATTTGGGAGACAAGAAGAAGAACATTTTCTTGATGGCAAATATGTACAAGTCACTGATGGTAAGCACGAAGATTCAGTACACTCCAAGTTCTTGGTATATCGTTTCCCTTCATGTCTTGCAGCGCATAAGCTCCTTTGCCGAGTACTTCAGATATTTTGTAAGGTCCTTTCCATGCTGGCCCGAGCTTTCCGAGTTGTTGCTGTATCTTTCTCATAACTAGTTGTCCTTTTTTGAAGGATCTTGATCTCACACGGCTGTTGTAGTAGTGGGATATCCGTTGTTTGTATGCCTGTGTTCGGATGAGGGCTATTTCTCGTTTTCCATCAAGTAAGTCGAGATTATTGAGAAGGCGGTCTCCATTGGATGCATTGTCGTTGTATTCAACTCGGAGAGTGGGGTTGTTCAGTTCTACGGGAATAACAGCTTCAGTCCCGTAGGTAAGAGCAAAGGGTGTTTTTCCAGTCGCCGTTCGGTGGGTTGTTCGATATGCCCACAGGACCGTTGGGAGTACATCGGGCCAATTTTTCTTTGCGCCCTCCAAACATTTTTTCAGACCCTCCAAGATTATGCGATTCGCATTTTGCACTTGCCCATTGGCTGGCGGGTGGTAGACGGAGGCGAACCTTTGTTTGATATGGAGCGTTTGACATAGTTTCTTCAATTCTGGACTCGTGAATTGACTACCGTTGTCCGATACGAGGTACTTTGGTATCCCGAAGCGGCACACGACTGACTGCTTGAAGAATTTGGAGACTGATACCCCAGTGATCGTGGCCAATGGTTCTGCTTCGATCCATTTTGTGAAGTAATCGACCGCTACAATCATGAATCGTCTCTGTCTCGAGGCGGGGGGAGTGGTCCCACGAGGTCCATGTCCCATTGTAGGAACGGCCACGGTGACACGACATTGGATATTGGTTCGGCGGGGACATGAACGATCTTCGCGTGTTCCTGGCATCGCAGGCATGAAAGAACGAACTTCTCTGCATCTGTCATGACGGTGGGCCAATAATAGCCTCGTCAGAAGATTTTCTGAGTGAGAGTTCGTGCTCCTACATGATTGGAGCACATTCCCTCGTGTACGTCACGGAGGACGGCTTTGGCGGTTTCCTCGTCCACGCATTTAAGATATGGGGCTGAGAATGCGATGCGATAGAGCTGACCATTTATGAGAGTGAAATGGGCTGCTCTTCTGACGATCGCCTCAGCGAGTTTCCTATCCGAGGGGAGCTCCTGTTTCTCCAAGTAGTATTTGATGTCAGAAAACCAACTACTGGATTGGGTTGCTGAACATACCTCTATTTCGTTAATCGCCGGGCGTGAAGTTCTTCGCGGAAAACAGCTCCGGGTTGTTCATCTACCGTAGCCGAGGCCAGCCGTGCCAAGGCGTCGGCCATGTGGTTATGTTCTCAAGGGATGTGTTGAACCTCGAACTGTTTGAGATCGGAGATCAGATGGTTGATTTTATGGAGATACGCCGTCATAATATCATCGCGTGCTTCGTATTCCCCGGATATCTGATTTGCGACGAGCTGCGACTCAGTATAGGCTTTTAGTCGTCTGACTCCGAGCTGTTTGGAGAGGCGGATCCCAGCTACGATTGCTTCGTACTCTGACGCATTGTTGGTTGCCGAGAAGTTTAATTTCAGAGCGTATTCCAGCTTGGTTCCATCCGAGCTGTACAGGACGATGCCTGCTCCGTTGCCAGTCACATTTGAGGATCCGTCCGTATGCAATGTACAGCAGTCTTTCGGGCGAACTATTTTCGAAGTATGTCGGTGGAGCTCTTCTTCGAGTGGCGCGGTCATTCCAGCGATGAAGTCCGCTAAGGCCTGTGCCTTGATCGCCGGGCGTGGCTTGAACAGGATGTCGAATTCCTTTAGTTTCATGGACCATTTGGCTATACGACCTGATGCCCCTGGGTCTCGCATAATCTGTGCTAAAGGGGTATTCGTCAAGATATGGATGGGATACCCCTGGAAGTACTGTCTCAGTCGTTTTATGCTGAGAATGAGTGTGTAGGCTAGTTTTTCTAGCGTGGAATAGTTGAGCTCCGAGTCACGGAGAAGCTTGCTGTAATAAAATATGGGATTTTGAATTTTATCTTGCTCGCGGACGAGGACCGCACTGGCGGCAGACTCCGAAACGGAGAGGTACAGATACAATGGCTCCCCGGGTTCGGCGATGACCATGACCGGGGGTTGTATGAGGAAGAGCTTGAGCTCCTCGAATGCTTTGTCGTGTTCCAGAGTCCATAAGAATCTCGTGTGCTTCTTGAGGATATTATAGAAAAGTTTGCAACGGTCTCCGGAACGCGATATGAAGCGTCCGAGGGCCGTTATCCGGCCTGTCAATCGTTGCACTTCTGTTATGTTCTTCAGGGGGGCATGTCGATAACCGTTCTCAGTTTGTCTAGGTTTGCTTCCACTCCGTAAGGTGTGACCATATAGCCGAGGAATTTTCCGGAAGATACTCCGAAGGAGCATTTCTCCGGATTTAGGCGCATTCCGTAGCGTCTCATTATGTCGAATGCTTCCTGTAGGTGCCGGAGGTGATCTTCCCGGTTTTTGCTTTTGACGAGAAGATCGTCCACATAGGCCTCCATGGTGTTCCCTAGGAGTGGTTTGAAAGCAGTATCTACGAACCTTTGGAAGGTTATCCCTGCGTTTATTAACCCGAACGACATAACCGTGTAATAGAATGTTCCTATGTCGGTGATGAAGCTAGTTTTCTCTTCATCGCCGTGGTGCATCTTAATTTGATTATAACCGGAAAAGGCGTCCATAAAACTCAGCATTCCGTGCCCCGCGGTCGAATCTACCAACTTATTTATTTGTGGAAGCGGGTAGCAATCTTTTGGATAGGCTTTATTTAGTGAAGTCGATACACATTCTCCATTTACCGTTGGATTTTTTAACCAGTACGACATTCGAAAGCCATTCGGGGTATTGAACTTCCTTAATGAAGTTCGCGCTTAGGAGCTTTTCGACTTCGCTTTTGATAGCTTTGGCTCTTTCGAGGGCAAAGGATCGTTTCTTCTGTTTGACCGGCTTGGCATCGGGTCTAATGCTGAGCTTATGTGTGATGATACTGGGGTCGATTCCTTGCATGTCGGAGGGAGTCCATGCGAATATGTCCATGTTGTTTTGAAGGCACTCCTTTAGTATCTCGTGCTCTTCGGCGTTGAGAGTGGAGCCGAGGAATAGCACCCTTCCATCGTCGGAGTCTTGTTGTGCCAGGATTGTAACAGTTGGTTCTGCGGGTGAGATGCTGCTTCTTCGTGTCTCATTTGGGTCTCTAAGGTAGAGGGGGCCTTCGACGGGCAGGGTCTCCTTCTTCAGGGAATCTTGGTGTAGCCGCCGTGCGGTGTGTTGATCGCCTCGTAGTGTGTAGATCCCGGCTTTTGTTCTAAACTTCATTTTTAGATGTAGAAATCTGCGCAGACTCGCGCCTTTATGCTCCCTCCGAGACACATAAACAGAGAACTACGATATAGATACCCGAGCGGATTTCTCGCACTATACAAACATGACTGTTTTGCCGTTCTAGTTGAGGCGCTTCCCCATCGTGCTCGAAGATCAATAGAGCGTATATTGATGTTGTAGAAAAGGACAATCTACTAGAATATACAGATACTGTCTAATAGATAAAATCCGGCTCACACTATCATAGAACGACAATATCATACAGATAGCATATATGAGCCCACATATATAAGATACACAAACGTGCTCAGCTCCGAGAAACTTCATGCGCGCGCTGATAACATTCTCGGGCCGCCTGCTACCAGAGTCGGTGTACGGAGTTATCACGCCGTCGAAGTTGTTGTCATCAAAGATTATAGGTTCAGAGCCCTCCGGGTCTATTGGTGTATCTCGTGTCTGAAGAAGATAACAATCTCCGTTTCGTCGCTTCCTTCCTCGGGAGGTTTCTCCGTCGATTTCGCCAGATATGAAATTGATCTCACCGTAATGTATTTGGTGGGTTGGCTCAGGCCGTCTCTCGGGCGCTGGTAGCGCCGGACGTGGCAGAGGATCTTCTCGCCTTGGGTCCTGGTTGCCTCTTCGTGGGAGATATTCTCGGAGTTCGCCGCGTCTTATTTTCTCTCCAAGATAGTCGCGGAGTTGGCGACAGTCTTTAGTGAAGTGTCCATGCGATTCATGAAAATCGCAATACTTCCCCTCGTTTCTTTTCTTCGGTGGAGCTCTGATAGGAGGTGGCCTTGCCACTTGTTCTTTGGCTTCCAGTACGTGCAAGATTTCTTTCCGTGGAGTGGACAGAGGGGTATATTTCTTAGGCTTCTGGCTAACTTGGGGGCCCTGGTATCGCTTGGATTCTTTCTTTTTTTCTGGGCGTCGTGATTGGGGCTATATGGGGCCCTTCCTCCTCCCGAAGAGGCGCCTTGTCCTGAGCTCGTGAAGATGGGAGTGATACGGTCCAAACATGGAACCTAACGAAGCGTTCTCCGGCGAAGGCGCGGGAGTCACGAACTACTCCCCGTTAAGGGAACGAGACGTACCCCGTTAGAGAAGTTACAGCATACCCGGCTGCCAGACCACGGACTGCGACGCCAACGAGTAAGACGCCGTGCCTACAAACGGATAGCACGCCGTGCTGCTAGCCCGTGAAGCGTGATGACCCTAACACCCCTAGATAAAGATACGTGTAATGCTACAGTAATTCAGCGGGTAATTAACTACCATAATACCCCTTAACCTCTGTATAAAACCCCCCACTTGTAACCCTAAGAAAGGGACAGACTCAAGAGAGAGAGAGAGAGATATACAGTAGATACTTAGCACAATACTTGTATTCACAGGACATACTTAGTGGACATTTGAGGACTCCGTTCCTCCCCGTGGTTTTTCTACCCTCCATTGAGTGTTTTCCACGTTAAAACAGAGCGTCGATAATCACTTTACTTAACTGAGACCGTTTCTCTATCTCGTCTATACGGATTCCTCTCCGTAACCCCAGCCGACCGGACGAAGATCTGCTTAGCGTGCGTGCCATCCCAATTCTGGTGAGGATAAACCCATCAGCATCATCTGGCGCCGTCCGTGGGAACACCAAGCGCACACCGTATACCGTAGATCTCTCCGATCCGTTCGACATGGTGAACACTCGAAGCCAACCGGCTCGTCGGTCAACCTCCCGAGCACGCCCAAACACAAACACTTCAACTCCAACTCAACTTCCTTCTCCGCCGATACCAACGCCCGATGGCGCAGGACCCTCTCGTGCCCCGGAAACGCACCCGTCTCAATCTTTGGATGCGTATCAAGCCGCACAGCTCGAAATCTTAACCAACCCGTTGGTCCAACAAGTGATACAGGAAACCGTTCGAGCGGCATTACGAGAACAAAACATAACCACCGCCGCGTCGCAGCAGGCCCAAAGCCGTCAATCGGGACAGGATCCAGCACGTCGTGGTACGATTAGAGAAAATAGGGAAAATAGCAGGAGGGAGTCTGCTTTCGACAGACTCGAAACCTGCATAACCCTTTGCCAAGACAAGAGCCTGCCCGTTCGATGGGCCCAGCCGCTCAACGGGTACCACATCAA
>MJHO01000749.1:0-14392 GCA_002076135.1 Xerophyta viscosa | reverse complement strand
TTAAACCAATCTTAACACGAGATATAAATGATCATAATATGAAGAACTCAATCAAAACCTAAAATCGTAGGACCTCCATGCACTTATTCAACTATGCGAAATAAATGAAGTGTAGAAGTAATGTACAGCTTAACATATATTGAAGTTGCTGGTAAACATCAAATTTACCATTTCTAGATCATACAGTTTTATAAAACATCTGAATAATTGCAAGCCATTCACCTGTGGAAAGAAACATACTTAAATTAGCATTTCATCAACACCTTGAATGCATTTTAAGAATGCTCCAGAATTTTTTTTTTTTCCAATGAACGGAGTAAAAGTTAGGCCACAATAACCGTCCGAATGCGTCATGAGAGGGACAAAGAAAAGCGTGCTTGAGACCGAGAGATCGAGCGAGAGAGATGGCTCGAGGTCGGCACAATCAACCTGGCCGTGCGATTACGAAACCCGGCCGTGCGGTATGTCCCAACCCAACGGTAACCTCTCTTTCAAAGTGCTACAGGTCAACCGCCAAAGTAGACTTGTGATTGTGTATTGTCAGCTTGTCACAAACCTAATGCGACTGTTGTAATGTAAACAATGTTAAAAGCTTTGCCGATGTTAAAGAACTTACGGTGGATGAAAATGTTATACGATTTGAGTCTTTTTCCTTAAACTCCTACTGCCACTTGCTAACTATTTTGTTCCTTGTATCCCTCTTTTGTGTTTGCTTAAGATACGGAGCACAACAATTCTTCCTGTTCGGCGGTGGAGCGGCCCAGTAGTCACGAAGAAGAGACAGGGCACCAACAGAGACGAAGATCGAGAGAGAGAGGAGAGAGAAGAGAGAGAGAGAGAGACCACAAAGAGCTGAAGAGGGTTTCAGAAATTATTGTCCTTTTATTTGAGCGGGCATCTCAAATTTGAGCGGGACTTCTGCCTTATTTCAAATTTGAAAGAGTGAAAGTTTCAACAATATTTCCCACGTGCTATGATATATGTCTCTCTATGACAATAGTTTTCAGTCAAAAAAATTTTTCTTCCACTCTTCGTTTCTCTTTCCTCCAACAACACGAATTTAAGCTCTAAATTAAATCATAAAAAATAAAAAAAAAGCTTAAAAAATACGAAAAATCACAGTTCACTCAAAAATAAAAAGAAGTTATTATAGACATTTTTTTTGTAATTTAGAACTTTTTTAAAATAATTTTTTTAAATATTTTATTTTCCCAATAATAAGAAAGTATCACAAAAATATACTCAAAATATATTAAAACTCCACCACGACTCCTAAGTATATTCCCAGAACACCCCAGCACAACCCAGAACACTTCAGAATATCTCAAATTTTTCTACAAATTTAGAACATGTTTAGGCAATTTTTAATGTGTTTCGAGTAATTAGATCATTAAAAAAATCAACGAAATGCCAAAAAATAAAAATATCACATCACTAGGAAACAAAAAGAGGTTTATTATGCGATTTTTTTATTTTGTTATGATTAATTTACCGAAATACATTAAAAATTATCCAAAAAATTTCTAATTTGGTAGAAAAAATTAGGGTGTTCTGAGTTATGCTGGGATGTTCTGGGGTGTTCTTAGACAGTTCGTGGTTGGATTTCAATATATTTCGAGTATATTTTGTTATGCTTTTTTTATTATTTGAGAAAATAAAAAATATTTATAAAATATACTTAAGATGTTCTAAATTCCGTAAAATAAATTATTTTTAATAACCCTCTTTTTTTTTGAGTAAACTGTTAACTTTTTCGTAATTTTTTTGGATTTTGTTGATTTTTTATGATTTAATATACTCGAAACACATTAAAAATTACCTAGTATGTTCTAAAATTTACAAAATAAATTTGGATATCTGTTGTTCTGGATTGTGCTGGGATGTTCTTAGTGTTGTAATGAAATTTCAATGTATTTCAAATATATTTTGTGATGCTTCCTTTAGTATTTGACAAAAAAAAATATTTAAAAATTATCTAAGATGTTCTAAATTGCCAAAATATATATACAATAACTCTCTTTATACGAGTGAACTAACAATTTTCTAATTTTTGGCCTTTTTTTTAGTTTTTATGATTTAATTTACTTGAAAAATATTAAAAATTACTTTAAGATATTCTAAATATGTTCTTAATGTGCAGAAAAATCTGGGGTGTTTTAGGGTGTTCCTAATGTGCAGAACACCCTAATTTTTTCTACAAATTTAGAATATTTTTGGATAATTTTTAATGTATTTCGAGTAAATTAAATCATAACATCCACCTTCAATTGGGCCCAAATTAGTCTAAAACGCAGAAATCATTTCCAATTTAAATTTCAAATCAATCCAAAAATAAAGTAAGGCACCGGAATAATCAATTAATTATTTTGGCTTCAAAAAGTCAAATAATTAGAGGCCGAGTAAACATCGGGCTTAAAAAGTTAGAAAATTTAAAGTCAAAATTATATTGGCTTCAAAAAGTCAGTATATAAAAGCCAACTGATTAGTTGGCCTTAAAAAAATAGGAATTTTAAATCCAAAATTATTTTGGCTTCAAAAAATTAAGTTATTAGCGGACAACTAATTATTTGGTCTCAAAAATTAGGAATTTTAAAGCCAAAGCTAATTTGGTTTCAAAAAGTCAATTTATTAGGGGCTGACTAAATATTGGCCTTTAAAATCATATAGTTTTTAAATCCAACAATATTTTGGCTTTAAATTATTATAAAATAAAATGCCAACAAAATAATTTGGCCTCGAAAAATATGTTATTAGCAGCTAAATTAAAATTGGCTTCAAAAAATAAATTTTTGAAGGCCAACTGAAATTTGGTTTTAGAAAGTCATTTGTAGAAGCTAAAAAAAATTGGCTTTTAAAAAATTGGCTTCTAAAGACCAAATTTCTTATAGTTGATATTCACGGAACATTTCAGAACATCCCAAAAATTATCTAGAACACTCACGAACACCTCAGAATACTCAAGAACACTTTACAAACATTTCAGAACATTTATGAACATTTTAGAATAACTCTTAATACATACAAATATTTACAACATCCAAAATATCTACGAACTTCTAAAAGTTTGATTTTGCTGTTAATGAAATTTTGATTTTTTTTTCCATTAATTTTTACTTTTTTTGTATTTATTATGATTAAATGTAGAATTGAATTTATATTTCGGGGTGTTTTAAACCGTTCGTAGATATTTGGAACTATTTTATATTGTAGTTTAAATTTCTGAAATGATATGATATTCAAATGTTTAGTATATTATTATTGTATTTATAAAATCTTATTTATTTTTTCTGACCCCACTTAACGTAATTCCTGGATCCGCCACTGCTTATATATATATATATATGTAAAAATTAAATTTTCTTAAGAAAATTTTAGTTTAATCTATAATTATACAGTTCGAAGCATTCTAAAACATTACCAACAATTTTAAGATACTAAGTTCAAAATTTGACAGTACATTTCGTATAATTTTTAAAATTTATTAAATATTATGAAAAAACAAATTATAGACTATATTAAAATGTTTAACTACTAGATTAGATATTTTTAAAATATAAAACTATATGAAATATATGAACTGTGTCTACAAGAATTACCGACGTAGGATTTTATTAAAATTTGCTCGTAAGAGGGAGGGTGTGAAAGTTATAAAGATCTTGTATATCATGGTGGGTGGCGCACTCAGCACTATGGTATTACTGAAAACTCTGAATTGAACTCCACGGTGAAGACAGCGATAGATCAGCAGAGCAACAATGGCGGCGGAAAAAAAGAATCTACATATCGTTGAGACGGAGATGGTAACTCCAAGCCAGGAGACTCCGAAGCACACTGTCTGGCTGTCAAACCTCGACCTCCTCGTAGCTCGAGGTCATACCCCAACAGTCTACTTCTACCGCCGATCTTCATCCACCACCACTGAAAACAGCTTCTTCTCGCCGGCTACACTCAAGGCGGCTCTGAGCAAGACTTTGGTTTCGTTCTACCCACTGGCCGGCCGTCTCGCCGTCTCTGACGACGGCAACCTCGAGATCCGCTGCACCGGCGAGGGCGTGCTCTTCGTCGTGGCCCGCAGCGACTCTTCTTTTACTGAACTTGGAGACTTTGCTCCGTCGCAGAAGCTTCGCGAGCTCCTCGTTCCTTCGGCTAACTCCCCCGATCTTTCTTCTATCTTGGTGATGTTTCAGCTGACATTCTTCTCGTGCGGCGGGGTGTGCTTGGGCGCGGCCGTTCATCACACCGCCGCCGACGGTTTGGGCGCCTTACATTTTGTGAATTCGTGGGCGGACATTGCCACAGGCGCCACCGCGCCTGCCGTCACTCCACTACTCGACCGAACCGTGTTGCGTGCGCGGGACCCACCCACCGTCCACTTCGATCACGTTGAGTACTCGCCGAAGCCTTTAGCCACCGGCCCGCCGCCGGAGTTCGTGTCGGCCATCCTCACTCTTTCTATGTCTGAGCTTAACTATCTAAAGAATCGCGGGGAGAACAAAACTCTGTCGACTTTCAGGGCGGTGGTGGCGCATGTGTGGCGAAGCACATGCAAGGCACGTGGACTAACCGGCAGCGACGAAACGCGGCTGTACATGACAGCGGACGCTCGCGCCCGGCTCAATCCACCTCTGCCCTTCAGCTACCTCGGCAACGCCATATTTCGCATATCCACGACAGCGCCGGCCGACGAGATAGTTAATGGCGCACTGGAGCATGCAGCGAAAAAAGTGGAAGAGGCGACGAAAAAGCTGAATGACGAGTACGTGAGATCACTTGTAGACTTGCTGGAGACGAAGAAGAATGAAGTGAAGGGGCTTCAGAAAGGGTCGTGGAAAATGGGGGAGAATGATGCTTGGGTGATCAGCTGGCAGGGTTTACCGATTTACGAAGCAGATTTCGGGTGGGGAAAGCCGATATACATGGGCAGAGCGTGTTTACAGTTCAGTGGACTCGTATACATCATGAACGCAGCCGGCGAGGATAAGAAGGGGGAACTCGTGCTGGCGGTGGCAATGGAGCCGGAGAACATGGCGAAGTTCAAGGAGGTGTTTTACGAGGATTTGAGCAGTGCTTGAGTGTTATTGGAGGATTATGAGAGCTTAGTCACTAATTTCTTGGTTTGATGTAATCTTGCTTGATTGTTTCCTTCGTTTTCTGTAATTAAATAAATGAGTTCAATTGAGCATTGAGGGCTGTGGTTTGCAGGAGTTTGAGGCTGCAGCAGTTGCAACCGCTTGCAGTTCGCGAACGCGCTTGATTTGGTTTGCTCAGTTACAACTACGCTGCAGTTGCAAAGTGGAGTGTGCTGCAGTTGGAGGCGCGAACTGCAGCGGTTCCAACTACGGAAATTTCGCCGTGTTACAAACGCCTGCAGTTCAGAATTTACAGAAATAACTATTTGTTGTTTTCAAAAGTTGCCAGAAATCAGCCCTTTTAAATTTTGCAAAAAACCTCGACCCCTTATCATAAAAATTGGCAAAATTAGACCCTCACATCACTAATTAGTAATAAAAAATTTGTTTATTCGCGCATTTTCATGTTCGTCCAATAAAATTTTTTAAGTTCAAAATATTATTCCATTTCTTCAAAAAAAAAAGCAAAAAACGAGATTTTTGAAAGAGTTTAAATTGTTTTGCAATTGTTAAAAATTTTCATAATATAGCAAAAAGTATAATATAAACATATTAAAATATTATAACTAATAAACAAACAAAATAAAAATTTTGAAAACTGCCAAGGCTGAACTGCATCGAACCAAACATCAGATTTCAAAATGCAGTAGTCGAGCTGCCATCAACAAACAGACCTATGCATTACAAATCAAAAAAAATACAATTCCCAGCACTTCCAACTGCTACATTTACAACTACGACTTCCAAACTCATCAAACAAACAGGCACCTGAGTTTAGAAAGTTATTAGGATGGTAAACTTAGCCAATACTTTCCTCTTTATATATATATATATATATATATATATATAATTAATATATAAATATATATATATATATATATAGGGGGTGTTCAAAAAAAATACCCGACCCGAGTGGACAAGTGCGGACCGACCGGACCCGAAGGATTGGGTCGGGTCTATCGGTGTCCGTGGGTCGGTCGTCTCGTTTTGAGACCCGACTTTGGGTCCAGGTCGGGTCCCGGGTCCGATGTGTGTTGATCGACGCCGACCCGACCACCTTATGTATTATTTATTATTAATAAATATATATGTTATAAAATATTTTTAATAAAAATTATATTTTTAATGAACAAAACTATTACATAAAGCAGCTCTTATATAGGACTCAAAACTTAACCAACTACCATAGTTGATATGGACAATTTTCAAATTCTACACTTAGTTGGACTTAGCCATTTAAAACCATCAAGTGATATAGCCCAAAATACAAGTCCACTAAATATAAAAAAATTATGCCCATATCATTAATGTTGTTAAATTATTGAAGTGCGTATTGGTTTAGTCTATATAGAGTTTTTAATGTAATAGATTTTGATCACCAAAATATATATTGCTTATCATATTATAATATATGTAATATATAAGAGTTCTTAATCTAATATATTTTTAATTAGAAATCAAAAAATCTTAAAAAACAATTAAAAACGCGATTGACCCCGACCCGACCCACCAGACCCGGATCGACCCGACAAGTCGGGTTCGGGTCTTGTCGGGTCTGGCTGCCCCAGACCCGAGGGGGTCGGGTCGGGCGGGTCTGGTCGGACCCGGACCCGACCCGATTTTGAACACCCCTATATATATATGTATATATATATGAGGCCTGCTATTCATCAGGGGCCCCTGACAGCCCCGATGAAATCGGGGCCGTCCGAGGCCCTTCGGGATGTGTTTATACAACATCCCGAGGGGCCCGCGGATAACACATCCCGAGGCCCGGCGACGGCCCGATTGTATCAGGGCCGTCAGGCCCCTGATGAATGGTTTTTTCCTATATATATACACTGGATGATGAAACTCATTATACCATATGGTATTTTGAATAATTTTTAGTGTGCCATGTGATATTTACTCTTATTTTAAAAAAGTCGTGCGACATTTGTATTAATTTATAAGAATTTATAAAATCGTGTAACTTATTTGAAAACTATAAAAGATCTAATTTTACCAAAATTATTTAATTAAATAATAATTTATAAAAATTATCTAAATGCAGATAAAAATTAGTATAAAAATAATTATATTATAGATTATTTAATATTAATTTTTTTAATTAATACTTTACAATTAGAGGTGGCAAACGGGTCGGGTCGACCCGACCCGCCCGCGGAGTACGAATTCGTGTGCGTGGTACTGGTAGCATGACGGTGCGCGTCGCCAGAATGATCATCATTTAGCATTTTGATGTTTGTCGGCGGTAATCGAGTTACAATTTTTGGTACCCGTACCCGTCCGCGGGTGCGGGCGATCCGCGGGTACCCAGATTAAATAATTGTTCAATAGCTAAAAATGTTAAATTTTTGAAAAAAAAAATTGCTTAATATATTTATCTTTTTAAAATGACATTTTTTTTAAGTTCTGACTGCGTCTTCAGTCTTGTTTTTGTTATATAGGTTTTTGAGTTTATGTCCGCTTATTTGAGTACATTGCTATACATCGTGTGTCTCTCGCGCGTTCCTAAGCCTACCTTAGCATTATCTCTGTGCACAGATTGACCGATATATTCCCAACAACGAATAGCATTATGTAATCATATTATTTATTGCCACTTAGCTGAACCAAAATTGCGGATTAAATTATTACAACGTGTAATCGAGCTATCAATGACAGACTCCAATATATACTCATATTGGTCATGTATAAATACACTAGAATAATATTATTGAACCCGAATATGTAATCTGAAAAATAGTCCAATGAAACATTTATCAGCCTTTATGGTATTTGTGTATTCTATAATTGTCCTCATATGCAGACGTTTTGTCAAATATAAAATCATATATCTTACTTTTCACCACTCCCCTTAAATTCTTTTCACTGATAATTTACCGAGTCTCATATTTGGCAAAAGAACAATTTCACAATGAAATATTTACCACGTCAGTATATATTTCTCTTATATTTAAATAAAAAAAAATTACGATCATTTTTTAAAAAAAATTTATAAATAAAATTTGTAGATTTTCGTAAAACCTAAATTTTCATGTTTACAAATTTTAAAATATAATTCTAAACAGATATTTTGGGACTCCAAAATTTAATAATTTAACAAATTTTAAAATAATTTTATATTCTTTCAAATTCGTTAAATTTTGGAGCTCCAAAATATATTTTTAGAGAATTATTTTTTTTGAAAATTTTTAAATAGAAAGAGTTATAAATCTCGTCAAAATATACAAATTTGAAATTAAAATTTTTTTACAAAAATATTTATAAATAATTTTTTTAGTATTATACGAGTTGACGTGGTGTAATCGGCCCAACAATCTGTCTCGGCAACAGCAAAAACGCCTTCATCAGCGGGTAAAAGGAAAAAGAAAAAAAGAGGAGAATGAAATGTGGAAGATGTTATGATAACATGGTCCCCTCTCATACAATGCCCCCAATTAGTAAATAATGAAGGCTCTTTTGCTTTAAATAGTAAAAACCATGAAAGCAGAGAATCCATACTTTCGCTTGCTTTTGCTAGAAAGCTCCATCTAATTTCAACTTTGCGGCTCGCAGTGTGTCCCGTGCAGATCCACAGAACTTCTATTTGGCCTCTATATATTCCTCACCTTCGTATCGTCGTCTTGCTCGCTCTTCCCTCTGCAATCACATTGTTAGATAGATATATAGTTCATGGCGGAGCTCTCTTCGATCCAAATCAAGAGTTGGAGAGGGAGGTTCCGTCTGCTGGTTCCTCGTTCTTCCGTCTGTAATAAGATTGTTAGATAGATATATAGTTCATGGTGGAGCTCTCTTCGATCCAAATCAAGAGGTGGAGAGGGAGGTTCAGTCTGCTGGTTCATGAACACCTCTTTGGTGCAACATTAATGGCGGAGGAGGAGACTGTGCACCTTAAAGTGGCGTGCATGACCCAGGAGACTGATAAACCCATCTCCATTCTCGTGCTTGGATTGAAGGGAGCTCCTCGGTATCATTCTGTCGGACTAATGTCTTTTCTTTTGCTTTTTTGTATTTCTTTTTCTTTTTTTTTTTAATTTCCGTGTTAACTAAACATTCGTGGTGTTGATATTAGAAACACACGAATGTATCAACAAAAAAACCATTCATCAGGGGTCCCTGACAGTCCTGATACAATCGGGGCCGTCCGCGGGCCCCTCGGGATGTGTTTACACATCTCGAGAGGCTTCGGACGGCCCTTTTCAGCGAGGGCCGGTCCACAGGGCGTACATACGGTGCCCCTGCTGAGCCTCTATATGAATTAGCCCGTGCTTCTCACTCCCTCGTCGGGCACTCGCTTGCCCTATGTAGTTCTCATCAATCGTCTCTTTAATGCTAGTCGAAGAGTCGTACTCTCTAGATACACGTACAAATTGTAAGATATCAGCCTCCTGGTGATAAAATCTTTGATATTCAATCCGCTAATCGATCTAGTCTTTCTAAAAATATTTTTAAATAAGCATTATTTTCATTGCCGGTAAATACATCTTATGCCGGACGACACGTGCCTATTCTGAGAGTTGTCGGCACGGCACATATCGAAAATTATTAAGTTTAAATTTTTAAATAATGTTAATTTTATTTTAATAAATAAATATGTATTGGTACTGTCGGTACTACACCGTCGACGCAGTTGGCATGTATTAATATATGAGTTTATCAAAACTCGACTCAGCTCGGTACATAAAATCTTGTATATAGATGTTTAGAAATTTTAAAATTTTAACGAATTTAAAAATTATTTTTAAATTTGTTAAAATTTTGAAGCTCCAAAATAATTATTTAAAAAAGCTTTGAATACTATATTCTAGTTCAAGTCAAAAACTATAATTTAACAATTTGGTATTCAAAATTTTCTTCAAAAACAACTTCTATGTAATGGTTTTGTTATGCTTGTGTGTACCATAACCGGATCATTTCCGAAGCATCAACGGGATCAAGCTATGTAGCCTGCATTTATTATTCATGGTTCTGTAGAACTATATATCTTCAGTTGGTCACCGACTTTAAAAAGTTCAAATTAATATATTATATAACAATTTTTATTTCTTCTTGTTTCTGGCAGCAAGATTAGCTTTCGGAACAGTAATATTTCAATTCAGCCTCTATTTTTTGACGTGATAATAAAAATAGGGACTGAATTAAACTGTTAAAACTGATTTGGCTAAACAGAAAAAACCATGAGCTGAATACAAAATTCTTTATTTTTTAACCTTTTTTTGAGTGACATTCACAATTGTGGAATCGACCAGTTTTGTGACGCTGTTGTCGAAAGTGTTCTCTCAATACATAAATTCAAAAGTGTTGTTTATTGTTCTCGGCAAAATAGTTTAATTGGTGGGATTAGTGAATCATGAACGATCACGGATTCGAATCCGTCGGCTTTATGAGATAGAAATTTTTTAAATTTCTAGAAAAATTTTAAAGATTGTGGCAGATATGTTTTTATATTGAATGTTATGTGAATGAGATTAGAAAATCATGTGTAATGAAATAAAGTTATAGAAATCTCAAAAATAAATAGTATTTGTCCTAACAAAGAAAGTGTTATTTGTCCAGATTTATTACAGCGTCAATTCCAACTAGACCCAAAAATCTTGGTTTGCAAAATATAATTCTCTTTAATTCTCGCTCGTCAGCAGCCAGCTTCCTAAAAAGGTTCACATACCAAACAAAAATAATAGCAGGTAATAGCAAATAGGGAGTGCAAATTGTTAGAATTTGTACCCAACCGATATTAAAAGTGTTCGAAAATAAAGATGGCTAGAAAGAGACATGAGCAATTATATGAGATACGCGGTATTTTTATTTGAAATCAAGGAAATTCCTAATTACTTGTAGTAATATTCTCTAAAATCCAGGGAGTTAACCGTCTTGCGGTGCATGTCATGCACATTGCCTCTTGCACCTATCCCGGTCTCGGCCTGAGCCTCGTCTACACCCGCTGCTTTGCACGCTCATCATAGGCCTTGTGTGTACCTGGCCCGCCCGCTTGTCCACAAGGCCATGCCTGTTTGCTGCTTACCCATCGCTCTGCCTACCGTGTTTTAGCATGCGCGCCATGCATGCCCCGACCTAGCTCCGCCTCACCTAGTCCTCTTGCGCCTATGTCTTCTTGGTCCCATTTACCTAAAATCCATGTGGATCAATAACAACAATCTAATCAAGTACCATTGCTTCGGAATCTAAGGATGATAAATATATACAGTTATATTCCGAAAGAGATTATTTTCGTAGTGTTGGGTTCCAAGAGGGGGGTATGATTGGGTAAATTAAAAGTTAATTAGAGCTAATAGAGGATCTAACAACCTAACCAAGTTGTAGCTCGTAATCACAAATAAGCACAAAGCATGGCAGAATGATGAATATCAATTAGCCTAGCCATGCAAGTCTAGGTGAATAATAAAAAGCACAAGAGATAAGAGATGGACACCGTTTATAGTGGTGTCGGCAAACCGGCCGCTACAGTCCACGTCTCTTGCCTCCGTGAGGACTGTCCACTAGAATGATAGTTCTTGCCGGGTGACTATAAAACGTACAATTAGCTGTTCGGCGGCTAAGCTATAACCCGTTGTCCCTGTGTTTTGCGGGCTGCACCAAGCAACCGATCGATCTCCCTAGGTTTCGCGGTATCCTAGAACGCCGAATGTTGGTTTTTGGATAGCCAAAACAACCTTACATATCTCAATAAAATAAAAAATCCCCAAGATACAGGAACCACTCTTAAAAATCTGCACTTTGAAGACAGAGAGGGTTTAGGGCTTCAACTCTGCAAATTTACAAGTTAAAGCCTCAAAAGTCTAGTTCCTAGGGGCACTAGGAACCTCTCTTAGGGATAGTGAAATTTTTGGCAAAGTCAAGGGTAATGATGGCCGAAAAACAGATTCCTGCCTATTTATAAATTTTTGCGTCCAAACGGCTAGTAAACGGCTATTTCTGCGAATTTCCGGTCCGAGCGGATTTAATTATTCGGTGTCGACCCAAAATATCAGTTTATGCGTTTCAGCAAGCGCGTCAGAATAACTGGTCGACCGGAAAATTCTGCCGGTCGACCGGAAATTCTCCTCGTTTTATTATGATTAGAGATTGATGTAACTTTTGATTATTGGTCATCTAAATTTCACACCAGAACTTTGAGCTTAACTCTAAATCTATGTTTTTAGCACTTAGAGAATACAAAACTCACTCAGTAAAAAATATTTAAAAGCGTCTTGAAAACGGGTGAGTGTTGGAGAAGCACCGTCTTCGTAAAATCCACTTCAAGCTTTACGCGTCTCCAAAGTGTTTTTCTTACTCCACACTTGTTTCTAGACTTGCTAAACTCATGCCAAGTTATTTTCCAATGTTTCGTTGCTTGTGTAACATATTTAGCACTTTTCGGTCTACCAAGCCAACATCTATACTTATCAATTTGAACAAACTTGTTAGATTAGTTTTGCTAAGTGTTTTGTTATCATCAAAATCACTCTAGGGTCAACACGTAGAATCTTCGATCTGATAAAGAAAGTATACGGACAAATCTCACAAGTACACCTGATAAGAAATAAAAATCACTCCGAACATGAACAACATAAGTATGATCCATAAAGACAGAATATGATAGTAAAGAGTAAAATAAAGAAATAAAGGAGAAAAAAATAAATTTGATAAATAGAATATGATATAGGAAAGATCCATGTGAAGTGTAATTCATAAATACATATCCAAGTAGATCATGACCGTTGATTTGGTGGCACGGTTTGGTTACGATCAAATGAAGGTCGACCCAGTACGTCGTTTGACACTATATCATTTTTTTGAAATAACGAAGCGAAATATTTCCTGGATCTCCGCTAACTCGCTGCCCACGGTTTTTTATGCACACCTACAGCCCACATCGGACCTAAATATGCGTAGGAAGTAAAACTCCGACCTGGCGTCTGTTTTCAGACCAGACATGGAGTACTGCAATACACCGCCACTAGCTTCCCCGTAATCCGCTGAAAATACGCTGCGCGGACACATCCCCATTTTAGAACATCCCTGAATTCGAACGCGGGATGCACGGTTTCCGAACGGCACGTCTGCCGGTAGACCAAAGTGCCGTAGGCGACACTATTACAGTCCGGGCTATTTGGGAAACTTGGGGAAAGTACAGTGTTACTACATCCCCAAGGGAGGCCACGTTTAAGTTGAAATCATTTGTAATATGTCAAATGTTTAGAATGATTTTGAAAAGATATGTGGAGAAGTTAGTTTACTCCCTCCAAATACGACTTCACGATTGTTTGCTAGGTTATGGAAGTTTGTACGGCTTCAGTATGTCAAAACTCACTTTACTGAGGAGAATATAATTTCTTGCAAACCATCGCAATAATGTTAACTGGTTTTTCTTGGTATTCCCTTTTTTTTTTTTAAATATTGAAATACAACTTTGATGGTTTATTGAATAAATAATCGACCTGGTCATAGGAATTATCGTCCATTAGTTGAGGGTTGCACTTGACTGTCTAGAGTTACGCAGTTCAATGGCTCTAATGTTGAGTTCATCTGGCTGCCAAATGATTTGCCAAGAAAAATGGATCGATTCCGGTGATAAAACAGAGAAAGTAGTTGTTAGCAGCTCTGTCAATACACGATGTGCCAAAATTAGTACCATATGGAAAATTTGACTCGTAAGACTGCAGTTATTTGTTTAGTTTGAAGGTTGCAGGTGATATCGATCTATATTTTGTCAATTGAAAGTTTTAATTTTTCGATCTCTTTATCCATCATATAATATGGAAGTATTGCTGAGCTTTATAGAGATAGAAGGAGCCAAATACTATACTGAATTTATATATCATATGACATTCTGGATAAAAAACAAATTTGTGTAGTGAAATAGCTTCGACCATATTGTACAGCAGGCAAAAATTTACAATGTTCTTGGCATAAATTTCTGTTTTTTTTAACCCAACTTACTAAAATTATATTTAGTTTTTTTTTTTTAAAAAATAACTATAAAGTTATTTAAAATTTTAAATACATAATTTTATAGCTCAAATATTTTTTAAAAAATAAAATAATATTTCAAATAAATTAACAAATATATATATATGCACAATTTAATAATTATTTATACTACTAATTATTTTAAGATATGTTATGATAATTTTTTAAAATAGTCCGAACTGCAAAATTATAGATTTTATTTTTTAAAATAACTTTTAGGTAGCGTCTTAAAAGTATGACTAAATATAAATTTTATAAGTTGGATATAAGTAACGAGATTTATATAT
>MJHO01000748.1:0-14499 GCA_002076135.1 Xerophyta viscosa | reverse complement strand
TGGGGAACATTTTGCTACCGGGTAATGCCATTTGGTTTGAAAAATGCTGGGGCAACATATCAGAGAGCTATGGTGATCATATTTCACGACATGATCCACAATGAGTTAGAAGTATATGTTGATGATCTTGTAGTAAAATCAAAGGAAGATGAGGACCACATGCACGTCCTCAAGAAGGTTTTCGAGAGGCTTAAGGAGGTGAATTTAAAACTGAATCCCAACAAGTGCATATTTGGAGTCACCTCAGGAAAGTTGCTTGGTTTTATTGTTAGTCAAAGAGGCATTGAAATTGACCCTGACAAGATCAAGGCAATCCAAGAAATGCCTCCTCCAAAGAATCAAAAAGAAGTACGTGGTTTTTTGGGAAGGCTGAACTATATAGGCCGATTCATTTCACAACTCACTACCACATGTGAGCCAATTTTTAAACTTCTAAGAAAGGATCAGCCTTGTAAATGGGATGATGAATGCCAGAAAGCCTTTGACAAGATTAAAGAATATTTGAAAAATCCGCCGGTGTTGATGCCACCTGTGTCTGAAAGGCCTCTGTTACTATATATAACGGTGCATGAAGGATCAATGGGGGCATTATTAGCCCAGCATGATGACACGGGCAAGAGAGAAAGGGCTATATATTACCTAAGCAAGAAATTCAATGACTGCGAAGTACGATACTCCTCTATAGAAAAGACTTGCTGCTCTGTTGCTTGGGTGGCCCAACGACTACGACATTACCTGCAAAGTCACACGACATGGCTCATCTCTAAGATGGATCCGATCAAATACATCTTCGAGAAGCCATATCTGTCCTAGTCGCATTGCCAGGTGGCAAGCCCTACTTTCACAATACGATATTGTTTACACAACTCAGAAGGCAGTAAAAGGAAGTGCGATAGCAGATATGTTGGCTGATCAACCTATAGATGATAAGTAGACCAGCCAACTTGGAATTTCCCTGACGAAGATATTCCTAACAATGCTCAAAGGGAGATGAAGATGGCGGATGCAAGGGGAAGAAATATGGACCCTGAGGTTCGATGGGGCCTCGAATTCAATTGGTAAAGGAATTGGGGCAGTTTTAATCTCGCCTGACAGAAAACATTATCCGGTAGCTGCCAAGTTGAAGTTCAAATGTACTAATAATATCGCTGAATACGAAGCTTGCACAATGGGCATTAAAATGGCACTAGACATGAAAATCAAGAGATTACTAGTATGCGGTGACTCGAGCCTTATCATACATCAAATGCAGAATGAATGGAATACTCGAGACCCAAAATTAATGCCTTACTATGAATACCTCAGCTCTTTGATCAAAAAATTCGAAGAAATACAATTTGAACACATTCCAAGGGAAAAGAATCAAATCGCTGATGCATTGGCAACGTTGGCCTCCATGATGACCCTAAATGATGATGATAATGCGGCACACGTGAAGATATATTGTCAAGATGCCCCTGCATATTGTGCTATGATAGAAGAAGAAGTAGATGAAAAACCATGGTTTTACGATGTCTTGGCATATGTAAAGAGCCAAAAATATCCCCCTCATGCTACAGAAAATGATAAAAAGACTATTCGACGACTTTCCACAGGATATTTTCTTAGTGGTAATGTCTTATATAAGAGATCATTCGATGGGATGCTAATGAGATGCTTGGATAAGAAGGAGGCATGCAAAGTAATCAAAGAAGTACATGAGGGCAGTTGTGGGGCGCACTCTAGCGGACACAATATGCAAAGACCAATACTTAGGATGGGATATTATGCTGAGGATGGAGACCGATTGCATTGAATACGTCAGGAAATGTCATAAATGTCAAATGTACGCAGACAGAATCCATCTTCCGGCAAATCGACTGAATGTACTCGCACCTGTGTGGCCATTTTCAATGTGGGGAATTGACATTATTGGCCCGATCTCTCCAAAAGCTTCAAACGGTCACAGATTTATTCTAGTGGCCATTGATTATTTTACGAAATGGGTAGAAGCAGCCTCGTACACCAATGTGACACAAAATGTGGTGACAAGATTCTTGAGAGCTAATATCATTTGTCGATATGGGTTACCGGAGAGAATCATTACTGACAATGGGTCAAATTTGAATAACAAGATGATGGATAAACTATGCAGTCAGTTTAAGATTGTCCACCATAATTCAGTACCATACCGTCCTCAGATGAACGGTGCAGTTGAAGCGGCTAATAAGAACATCAAAGAAAATCATACAAAAGATGACCGTTGTATACAAAGATTGGCATGAAATGCTTCCATATGCTTTATTTGCATATAGAATCACAGCAAGAGTCTCGACTGGGGCAACCCCGTACTCATTAGTATATGGGACGAAAAGCGGGGTAATACCAGTAGAAGTGGAGATACCCTCATTACGGGTCATGGTTGAGACAAAACAAAGTGAAGAAGAATGGATCAAGTCCCGCTATGATCAATTGAATCTGATAGATGAGAAGAGGTTAACTGCTTTATGTCACGGACAGGCCTATCAGAGAAGAATCTCACGAGCCTTCGACAAAAGGGTGAAAGACAGAAAGATAACAGAAGGAGATCTGGTGGTCAAACAAACCAATCCGGTAGTCTCCGATCCAAGGGGAAAATGGGCACCCAACTACGAGGGGCCTTATATAGTGAAACAAATATTGTCAGGAGGGGCATTAGTTCTATCGGAAATGGATGACTCAAGCTGCCCAGATCATTTGTTAAACTTCAGATATTGTGAAAGAAATATTATGCTTAAGTCCTATGGGTCATGTATATGAGTAGTAATGATTTCTGTTAAATTCAGTACATGTCTACGCTCATAAAAAGAATGGGTTATTGCACAGATGAGTAGGGCCCGCTAGACCTAAAACCGAAAGGGGGTCTAGGCTAAAACTTGTTAGGGCATATTTATCCTGAAATTTCTACTCTCCTTGTTAAACGTGTTCCAGCAATCATTAAGATGTTAACGTAATCAAGAGTTAGGCCATTGTTATAAATACGATTCTAGAAACTTTTCTTCCCAAAAATCACTCATCACTTTCCAACGAACCCCACCTCTCAAAATGCAAACCAACGAGACCCATAGCTCTACAAAACCATAAATGAACCATCATTCAATCAGACAGGGGCAATTTTACAGTCTATGAAGTTGTTGACCTATCCTTACATAAACACGTCATTACTTGAAAGGAATAACATAATTCAATAAAATAATATTTTGATATGACAAGATATGGGAGGATTATGAGCCCGATAGGCTATTGACCGCAACATGCGAAAGCATTATAAACCAAACCGTGGCATTATTACCAAAAATTGGATATGAACATGAACCGCTGCACAAAAGAAGAGTGAGAACGAGATAATCGAATATTTTACCCAAATCTGAACTGGGGCAATATTGTCTCCATTCAGGACACGGACCATAACAATGCAACAAGGACGGAGGAGTCGGGAACAAAATTACTAGACGTAAGAGCAAAGGAATTTATCAATGGATTACTTCGGCAAACCCTCCCATGATGGCCCCCCACAGTCAAAAACTTTTGATATTTTGCGCAAAAAAAAAACCTTTTTTTTTTTTTCCCCACGATGGCCCCCACAGTCGAAACTTATTGAAAAAGGACGGGACTTGCGGGACACAAGCATTGCTCCAATTCGATTTCAATAAAACACCTAAGTTTTGTGCACATTCACCTGATTTGTAAACTGTTACATTCATGACTAATATTCTCTTGACTTGATGGCGTTATGCGGCCGCTCGCACACTCGGCAAAGCGTGGTCCAGACGACCGTAACGCCCATTAATCTTTCAATAAATTACACTTAAGCATGCGTCCGCACGATCATTGCTTCATAATGAATGAGGTATCGACCAACATTGGGTCATACCTAACAACTGAACGGTATTGACCAACATTGGGTCATACATAACAACTGACCGGTATTCACCAATATTGGGTCATTACTTAGTACGACTGATCAGTATTGACCAAAACATCGGCGTCAGTACTCGGTAAATGAGGTAACTTGACCAACATTGGGCGTCATACTAATGACTGAACCAGTATTGACCAAACATCGGGTCATTACTCGGTAATGAGGTATTGACCAACATTGGGTCATACCTAATGACTGACCAGTATTGACTAACATTGGGTCGTTACTTGGTAATGAGGTATCGACCAACATTGGGTCATACCTAGAGACCGACCGTTATTGACCAACATCGGGTCATTACTCGGTAATGAGGTATCGACCAACATTGGGCCATACCTAACGACTGATCAGTATTGACCAACATTGGGTCATTACTGCGTATTGAGGTATCGACCAACACTGGGTCATACCTAAAGACTGACCAGTAGTGACCAATATTGGGTCACTACTTGGTAATGAGGTATCGACCAATATTGGGTCATATCTAACGACTAATCGGTATCGATCAATATTTGGTCATACCTAAAGAATGAATGGTATTGACCAACATTGGGTCATTACCTAATGATAGATGAGGTATTGACCAACACTGGGTCATACCAAATGATAGACGAGTTATCGACCAACATTCACTACCTAACGATAGCAAAATAGTCGATCGACATTGGATCGTCACTTAATAACATATTAATAACAGATATTGGATCATCGCCTACTCATCAAGATGCTCACGGTCAAGGATGACATTCTGCACTTTAGCCAGACAAAATGTGGTACCTCTTATATTTTTGTCTATCCTTTTTCAAAAGAGTAGACAAAGAGGGGCAACTGTCGACACCCCATTTTGTCCAGACTACTAAACAAGAAGGCCTCAACTCAAGTCAAAACCGATCGAAGCACTTGACTGATTACAAGATTATTTGGCGTAAACACCTCATTACATTTTCTCATGACGCAGTTAATAAAACACAATGTACCGAACACATCAGTCAACTATGATGTTGTCTTACTTTATCCAATATACGAAATAGAAAAAGCTTAGCTACAACTCTTTATCGTGTGGGTAATAAGGTTAATTAGATTCTTAACAAAATAAGTGTAGTAATCATAACACTCAATTGTCAACTTGCTAAATGGGGCAATTTAAGAGACCAAGAAATTAAATTGATGGGAGAGGTGTCACCGGGCATTTCAAACCCCTCAAAATCCAAAGTGTTAAGCATAGCTTGGGGATAAATATATGGTTTCATTTGTCTTATAAAAAGAGTGTTTCGGCTGGGGCAAAAAAGAGGAGAAAAAAAAGAAAAAGGGGAGAAGGGGACGCAGGAGAGAGGAAGAACACACGAAAAAAAAAAAAAAGGAAAGAAAAAAAAGGCAAAGAACAGAAACCAGAAAAACAAGAAAGCAAAGAAGAAAAAGAGAGGAAGAAGAGAGGAAGAGGGGGAGGGTCGTCGTTGTCGCTCTGGCTTGTTTGTCCAAGTCCACATTGACCGAACGCCTCTCCGGCAACCGTCGGCCTTCGACATCCCCGGGTGCCAAGCAAAAACGCCCGCGCCGTCGTCACCAACGATCAAACACACCGAGCAATTGAGGTAACCCCTCAAACATCGCTAGTTCTCGTCTTCAAACTCGTGTGATCACGAGACGCCGCCGTGGCCTCGCCGCCGGCGAGCCACGGAGGCGGAAAACCAAAAATAAAAATAATACCTAAATTTGCACCCGCATATATCTTTGTCTACGAACTTCGAAATAAAATTTCGACACCACCATTGAACTCAGAACGTTCGACATACTTAGAAACACCTATCACAGCTCCGAAAGGCGACGGTCACCGAAACGTCGCCGAAACTTCGTAATCGGAAAAAACGCAATAACGAAGCCTCGAACGCGGATTTTGACGTCTCCATTGAGTCGGGGACGGTCGAAAACAGTAGGGTAGGTATTGCCGAGCTTTTTTTTCGGCGGCGAACGGCCGCCGGCGACGGGCGAACGGCCGGCTGCGAGCTCGCGCTGCGAGCTCGTGTCTTCGCGACCGGCTGAGCCGGTCCGCGTCGGTTTAAACCGACGCGGGCGCGGTCAGGCCGCGCCCGACCGCGCGGGATAATCCCGCGCGGACCCGACAGCGCGAGCCGGATCGCTCGCAGGCCGGCCTGCTTCGGTCCGGCCGGCCCAATAAGGGCCTGTTTTGTTTTTTTATTTTGATTATTTGATTTAAAAACCGATTTTTACCTTAATTTAGCAATTCTAATTGTTTTAACCCCAATTCTTACTAAATAATTATATTTAGACTTTATTATTATCAACAAACGTATAATTAGGTAGATGACATGCACCTACTTAATGTAAAAAATAATAGATAAACAAATTCGGAGGAGATGGATATTTCCGCTGAGATATAAAATAAAAAATGTAAAAGTTAAGAGGAGGCGATGGATATCGCTTTACTCTTACTCCACATAAACGCTTTCAAAATGTAACATTTTTTTAATTCTGGGGAAGAGATGGATTATTCTTCCCGACACAATTTATAAATATTTATCTGGGGGAAAAGAGGATATTTCTTCCCGTCATTTAATAACACATACGTTTAAACATATTACATTCTCCAGTAGGCACTAAATAGTTAATGATAATTTGGAGGGAGATGGATATTTCTAAACCCTGAATTGTATAAAATATGGAGAGAGATTGGAATATTTCTCGGCAAATTAAAATCCACAGCGATAATTGGAAGGATAATAAATATTTCCTTTAAATTATTTTCCAACAATGATAATTGGAGCAGGAATGGATATTTCCCTCAAACCTGAATTTATAAAATATGGAGAGAGATGGATATTTCTTTCAAATTAAAATCCACAGCGATAATCGGGAAGGACATAGATATTTTCTCTAAAATTATATTCCAACAATGATAATTATGAGAGAGACGGATATTTTTCTCAAAAATTGAATTTAACAATAATAATACATATATGAGATTGATATATCTATTTTCACAATAACATGGGCGATGAAGAGGAAACGACACGGCGCTGAGCCCTAAGATAAAATAAAAAATTGCAAGCATATTTTTTAAATTAATGTATATGTACACATATAACACGATACACTCATATTCTTTATATCGTCGTATGAGTACCATGTTAAACCACATAACAATCAACACAGATATATATATGACAGAGATTTGACTTCTCAATTACGAGGTGATAGGGAACCGGATGGATTCTAATTCTAAGTAGCTGGGGTAAATAAATATGAATGCGATCGTAATAGAAAGTGAATGGATATTATTTTTCTATACGATCAGATGTATTATAAAAAAATCAAATCCCATTTTATAAAAAATATATAGAAACGAGATGATGGATATTATCCCGACAGATTTCTATATTTGGGTATGTTTATCTAATATGATTTAGAGAGTAAGGCGGAGACCGATTTTCTCTCCTTGATATTAGGGTAAATAATTTAAATATGCATATATAATAATTATAAATACGTGATAAATGTAAACCCAAAATTATTCTGATCACCTATAGAGTACCCTCTCTGAGGGCGCTGTGGGGGTGTTCCGTCTTTCCCCACAACGTAAACGACGAACGAGCCTGACGATTCTTCTTATGTGCCGTTATCTCGGTTTCCTAGATTTCCACAAATATCTAGGTGGCGACTCCAACCCTTTCCCTCCCCGGAGGAAGGTCATCAACAGATGGCGACTCCACTGGGGAGACGTCAGGCTCATTGTAGGTGATCAAAGTAGTATTGGGTTTATATTTCCACATATTACAGACAAATATGTTATTTGGATTTCTTTTATCTTCTGTAATATCTGATGGAATATTGTACGTACTGTGCATCACACATTTCTCGCTATTACCTAGGGCCTATGCCCATCCCATCTACCAGGACAATCGGAGCTTGCGTGCAATGCACGTAGGTAGTCCGTAATGCCTGGCCCATAACCCCCGGCCAAGGATGTTATCTGAGTTAGTACCCTGAGGCTTGGTTACTATGTATATTGCGTTGCCAGGAGGGATCTCACAATGACAGGCTATTAGACAAACCACTGGGATAATCGGAGTTTTACGTACAATGTACTACGTTAGTCCGTAAGCTCGCCATTCATAAGGACCTACATTATACCTCCCGCTATAGTGAGCCCGGCTCCTTTTATCTTTATTTTTATTTTTATTTTTTTTTTTTTCCTTTTGACAATTCATTCCTTCTATTTTGATTTTTTTTTTTTTTCTCTTTTTTTAAAATGTCTCGTATTTATTCAAATTTCATATTTATCAAATTTTCACACAGGCCGAGAGTTGATATGACACAGAACGGTACGCACCATGCATATCCAACATACCGAGCTAAACAAGGAAACTTTATCAAGACTATGGAAAGGATTAAGTTACGCAGATCAGACCGCTTGTAAACGCTCTTTTGGAAGAATTGCAGATCTACTAGAAATTCCGGTGGACTGGAATATGATTAAGGCCGTTATATGGTTCTGGGATAACGAACGACGTTGCTTTGTGATAAATGATGAGGATTTCTGTCCATTGACCGAAGAATACAATGCTATGCTTCAAGGCAATATGGTAAGGATTCCAAAATGCTATGGCCCGTTCGACAACGTAAATCAGAAAAGACAGTTTAGCAGATTTTTTGGGGTAGAAATGCCGGACATACAGCCATATGTCTCCAAGGGATCAGGGATTACATTCGGCGCGCTTGAAAAACTGCAAGACGAACTGATACTAAAATACGGGGAAAAGGACTTCAAATTGAAAACCTTTGTGCTGGCTGTATGGGTTAGTTATATTCCCGAGTGCCACCGACGTGATTGACGCTCATTTGTTTGATTTTGTGTTTAACGTATGGAATCAAAAGATTAACGCAGTGTATTCAATACTGGCCGAAACAATTGCTACCTTCAGCAGACTTACTAGAAAAGGTAAAGGCATTTTCACAGCATGTCCACAACTATTTCAAGCATGGTTATATGTACACTTCATGAAGCCGTTTGTTAGTATACCTACATACATGCAAGCCAGCCCGGCACGCATCGCAGAGGAAACAGAAAAACAACAAAAGGATATAGAGGAATGGAAGGCTTACTTCAGACAGGTGCCCAAGGTGAAATGGTTTACTTGCTATACGAACACTAATGATCGGCTCCTCATTTCGTGTAAGAACAAAGGATGGGTACCGCTTATTGGACCATGGACATGTATCGGCCACGCTCCATCAATGTTTCTGCGTCAATATCAGTATCGACAAACAGAATGTGAATCTTACAGGGATGCTAAATTAGCGAATATAATTTTATGGTCCAAAGAGAATACGCGGGCAAGAGTGGAAGCAATAAAAGGGAAGCAAGAAGCAGCTGACAGAAGCAAAGTTATCACATGCAAAACACTTGAATTCAGTGATTATACCAACTGAATGACTACATCGAATGTGAGAAATTAACATCACAGCATCCTACCTGCTAATTGGATATGCACACGTCTACGGAGGCAAAGAAAGACCATTCAGGACTACGTCGACGACTACCTCATCGAGAAAGACAAGACCATCGGCAAACTTCAGAAAGAAAATCAGGAGATGAGGGCAAAGCAACCTGATATCTACTACCTACAAGGAGAAATTGAGAGATTAACAACCGAAAATAACAGACTAAAGCAGGAGAAAGAATTGAAGGAGTCTGAGAACATGCGGCTGAGAAAGAGAACCAAAACTTGTGAAGGGGAAGGAAGGATTGCTCATAAGCGAATGGAACAGGATCTCGCTATTTGTAAAGCTCAACTTCGAGAAAGTGAAGAACAATTGGCAAAATACCAAGCGCAGGCGGAAGCAGCAAAAGAAGAAATACACACACTCAGAGCAAAGTTAGGAAATCGAGAGAACGCAATGAGAAGATTAGAAGATGAGCTGGCCCGGATTAAACAAGAATGCTATTCAATTCAGGTAGAGGAATAGAGAAAGACTTGACAATCTATACAAAAAATATGAGCATTTCCGACAACGACACCTCAAATGTGAAGAATCTATCCAATGGACTATGCAAAAGCTGGAGGAACAGACTACGAAGTATAACGAAGCAAATGAACGAATCGAATACATAAATACCGAAGGGATTGAGTTACTCGACACAATTGAAAAGGCCAGCCAGAGAATCCATGATCTCACTAATACCTTACACCCGGGATATCCCGCCTATATAGTAGAGGAACTGAAAGCCATCCGAGCATCCCTAGCACCGTATGTCGCAATGATACGAAAATATAACAACAGAGATGTGAATGCCGGAGCAAGCACTAGGAGCCAGTGAAGCTTTACCCTGTAGCCCAAACAGCAAGGCGATGTATTTTTCTTTTGCATGGTTATCCATAGTCAAAAAATGTAATGGACAAAGCGCCTCTTACTAATATTGTCTTAATGAAACCCTTAGTTTGCTCAGTTGTTGGATTGCTGTGGTTGTTTATGAGTTATCCATTGACGATCGGCCTTTGCACACTTGCATAAATAGTTTTTGTTGACATTTTGTATTTTTGGCTTTCTCACACTTGCATATCTTCATTTATTCTATTGGTGTTCATCTTTGCGCAACGTCCCGTCCTTTTCCTTCAAGTTTTGTGACGTGCCTTTCTTTTCTACTCCAAGGCATTAACAACACCACCATTGGGGAACCGTCAGGGAGATACTTTACAAGATCGAAAGGAGAAATTATGGGAAGCTTTGAAGATATACAACAACAATCCGCTGAGCAGATCTTAAAAGAAGAGATCCAACTACTACGACAGCAAAATGAAGATCTGGCACAACAAATTCGTGGATTACTGGCACTTCAGCAACCCCATCAACCACCAGTAGTCGCACCACTCGAGCAGGGTTCTAGCCTCGGGCTCGATATTCAGAACAAAGTAGTTACAACAAACCCCTCAAGCGGAAACAGACCAACAAATTAAAAGCAGCAAGAGCCACACCAGCGGGTAACACCTACTGCTGCTGTCATAATGTCGGCCAGTACATCTTAGCTGCCACAGCTACTACAGCTGCTCAAGGGACGGACAACCAAACAGTTGACCCGATGGAACATATACTCAAAAGAATCAAAATGTTAGAGGGGAGCCAAGGAACAGAAGATCCGGCCCAATTTTGCATTGTTACGGATCTAGAGATACCAAGAGAATTTAAGGTCCCAGATTTTGAGAAATATGATGGGACAACAGATCCTCATGTGCATGTACAAATGATACGTAGATAAAATGGGCGTCTTACTTGAGGAATTGAAAAAAGATGATGATGTTACTATTTTCAGGAAAGTTTGAAGGGTCCTGCAATTAAAATGGTACCTAATCTTGACAAGAAGGAGATCCTGTAAGTGGGAGACCTAAGCTAGTGCCTTCCTAGGCAATCACAAGCACAACGACCGACTTTTGCCCACTGAATAAATCTTCAATGGAAAGCTACACGACTGAACAAGAGCGAGGATTATTCGCCATTTGCAGTTAAGATGTAGGAATCAGGCAGCCACACAGATTGAGCCGCTATGAACTGAGAAGGAACTAGTCATTCTTTTATCGACCATAGACATAGCCATGAACCAACATATAAACTCTACATGCACGCCACACGCCAATTAAGATTTTGCACACTGGTGCGCATCGGCCGTAAGGTGTAGAAGGAGCTCTTCAAGTCATCCAAACGAAATAGCGACAAGAGGTAAGAAAACAAGAGATGTGAATAGATGCATCAAATAGCCAAACATGGAACGAACGCAGTTTACCCATTCCCCCTACAAGACTACCTACAAGGGTAATCAACAAGTTCGCCCTCCGCAGAACCTAGCATATGTTCAGCAATACTACCAAGAACAACATCGCAATCTGCCACCTCAACATGGGCAAATTATGAATGCACAGCCACAACAATATCGAAGCCAGCCCCGCCCACCAACAAACAAGCAATATTACGACCCTCTGCCCGTCTCCCAAACTGAGATCTTCAGGCAACTTGTTAAGGAAAGGCTTATCGCTCCAGTGCCCACAACTCCATGGAAACCTCCATATCCCATATGGTATGATCATGACGCTCGTTGTGAGTATCACGATGGAACCGCCGGGCACCCCACCGAAAATTGCTATGCATTACGTAGAAGAATTTATGAGCTAGTAAACGCTGGGAAGATTAGGCTCAACCCAGTCGAGCAAGATCGTAACTCCAATACTGGAATTCAAGATCAGGGAACATCAAGTGTAAACGTATTCGAATTATACCGGAACCTCAGATGGGGAAGAAATAGAAAAAGAGGAAGTAAACAGTTATTCAAGTTAGAAATACATAAAGTCAGGAGAACGAATAATTAAGAGGTTGTGATACCGTCGAATGATGCTCTCCCCTGTTATCAGCATACCAAAAGAACAAAGCTATGCACTCCCTATTAATGCCAAGCCCTCATCCTTGGAAAGTCAGAAGGCAGTAACCTCAAAGGTAACCATCTCAAATATAACAGGAATAGGGGGAATAACCCGGTCTGGAAGATGCTTCAGCCCTCCTGAAGTCAGACAAAAGAAGGGAAAAGAGAAAATGATAGAAAATGTAATAGAAGGGGATGGTCCGGATGAAGATCACTTGGTGAAAGAGTCAGTCTCTGATGAAGAAGTAGAACAATTTCTCAAGTACATTAAGAACAGCGACTATAATATTGTAGAACAGCTTAGCAAGACGCCGGCCAAAATATCTCTCTTATCACTGGTTCTGCATTCAGAGCTACATCGTCGGGCACTACTGAAGGTACTGAACGAGTCACACATCTCGCAAGACGCTTCAGTAGAACAAGTTGAGAGACTGGTGGGGCAAATTCAAGCACCCAATTATCTTACTTTCTCTGACGATGAGTTGGGACCAGACGGCAGAGGTCATACCAAACCCCTCAATATCGCTGTCAGCTACAGTGATTACCATATCTCAAGGGTGCTTCTAGATAATGGCTCGGCTTATAATGTACTACCTAAATCTACCTTTGATTTTCTCGGAGTTGATCCTGTATATGTGCGGACAACAGACATTGTCACACGTGCCTTTAATGGTACAAGAGTGCGCGCCATTGGAGAAGTAGTGCTGCCAATAAAGATTGGACCACACCTCTTCGAGATAGATTTCCTGATCATCGACACAAAGTCCTCTTATCATGCTATTAGGAAGCCAATGAGATCACAGCCGGCCGGAACAATTGCAGTATCCCATCCTCTCTCCACAAGAAAGCATAAAATATGTCAAGGATCATTGTCTTATTGAAATTAGTGCCGAGCAAGAATATCTCATCAAGCAGGCAGATGGACCTACGGGTGTTCAAACAACAGAAGAAGTGGAAGAGGAACTATTGAGGGGCTTCGAGATTGTGGCAGTTACCCCGGTGGCTGAAGGTTCTAAAATATATCCGCCAACGATACCCAAACAAGTCAGGAATGCCGCCCGAGCCATCGTGGCTACTATAAACAAGAATGAGCTCAAACGACGAATTGACCACAGCCAGCCTATACTACACCCAAAGAAGCATGAAGGGACTTTCGGGCTCGGATTCAGGCCCAAACCAGCGGACCGAGAAAGAGCCAAGAGAAGGAGAGGGAGGCGAAACGCGCTAAAATAGTTGGAGAGACTAACACATAAAGAACCACCACTACATATCCCGCCAACTCTGCAAATATTTCACTCTGTCGGTTTCATTAATATGCCGGAGAGCCTGCACAAGGATTTTTTGTGCCAAGATATGAAGAATCTATACATCACCGCTATCGAAGAGGAAGCTCCCCCTTGCTACATCAAAAAGATCACGCAGGAAGATAACCATGAGAACTACGCGGTCACTCCAGTGATATTTCCAACCAAGTAATGCCTTGGGGACATATTTTCTTCTAATTATGTATAATGTGTCGGAACATGTATTATTAATCTCATAGAAATCAAGAATCGAATTTTGTTTTTTGAATAAATATCGTTAGAATTCTACGTAGACTGATGTATCTTCATGTAAAGAACAACAATTTTAATGAATGAAAATTGCCTTTGTGCACCTCATGTCTACTATTCCCAATCTTTTTCTTCTTATATATAACTGATTTTTCTTATCTCATTTAGGATAATCCCATACAATCCACGCCCATCTGACAATGACCAAAAATTGATTGTAACTTAAACAGAAATGATTGTTGAAACAAGAATTTAATGAAAATTAGAAATAGAAGAGAAGTACCGAGAGCAACAATGCTGGTATCCCAAAGAAAGAGTCAGTCGAAACCACAAATCTAGGCACTGAAGAAGAGCCACAGATGATTAAGATTGCGGCTATGGCAAGCGAAGAGGAAAGGCAGAAATGGGTAAAATTTTTACGAGAATATAGCTCGGTTCATTATGCCTAGATTACAATACCGAGACATAAAGATAAAAAAACCAGAATATGCCGGGATTGGACCCGAATATTGCTAGGCATACTTTGCCCATAAAATCAGGTTGCAAGCCTATAAAGCAGAAATTGAGGAGAATGAAACCGG
>MJHO01000747.1:0-14521 GCA_002076135.1 Xerophyta viscosa | reverse complement strand
CCAACCGGTCATTGGTCGTATTGAGGACCATGTTCATTCGCTCAAATTGTTGTTGTAGAGCCTGAATGACAACACTATGATCAGGCCCTCCACTACTTTGTCCAAGTCCCCTGCTATTTTCTTGTGACATGTTGAAAGCTGCAAGGAAAATTTTTAGAATAAAATACCTCACAATCACTCCCTCACGTGTTTAACCTTAAGTCGATGTCACAAAAACTCTCGTATTTCACTCAATATAATGGCTTTTACCCTCTGATGATCTCACCCACTCTTGTTTTTTTACCCTCTCGTAGATTTCTCCCCAAAGTTCTAGAGGAACTAAGCAATCCGATTACAAGCCCTTGAGGAAAATTACTTGTTCGCTCAAACAACTTATAATATCAGTTCTTTATAGCATAGAAGCAAAGAGACATGGAAGGACAAGAGATACATACCACAGAATGAACCCAAAAAATTACTAATGGATCGACACAAGTATGATCAAAGGAAAACGGAACTGAATAGCAACTTTGACAAAACAACTCAACAAATCAATCAATTAGCCATTTTAATTCACCAAAGACCAATTATAATGCAAAGATATCAAATTGTTCAATATATTTTTCACCCACTTTGGATCTCGTTTTTTTTTAACCTTTATATATATTTTTTCAGATCTGAATAAAAGGATGAATAGATAAAAAACAATGGCATAGATCTGGAAATTCCAGAATGATGAACAATGAAAGAACAAGGATATATGAAACCTCGATTTGAAAACTAAGCTCTCATACCAAATGATACGAACCCTGTCGAACTTTTCGCGGAACCCAGCAACAATAATATGAATAGAACCCCGAATCGTCCAAGATAGAGATTTCGATGAATGGAATATTGACCCCGTAGGTAGATCAACCTAGAAACCAATATTATAAAACGTGAAAAGTAGAGAATATTGACCCCGTAACTATAAAGAGCTAAAAACCAATATTATAAGAAGCTTAAGGACTACAAGTAATCGACTTGAAACATAAGTTCGAAAAGAACAAACAGGAGAAAATTCTCACATAAGTTTTGATAGTTGCTGAATTATGATATGGAAATTAACCTACGGAAGAGCTTATATAATGCTCTTGTAATCTGAAGACAATTAAGGAAAAGCACAAGTTCCTAACATAGAAAAAGAAAAAACTTTAATGGTGCTCTTGAAGGAGCAATTCTACCCGGTAGGGTATGATGAGGAGGGGTGGAGGAGGTGGCTCTACTTGAGGCAAGGCAGCGAACAAAGTGTGCAAGAATACACTATCGGTCCTACCTTTGGGGTAGGGATGCGGTGTACTACAGGAGGGCCCAGCAGTACATGCTCGTGAAGGAGGGCAAAACATACATTCTAAAAGGGTCAAGGGACGAGGAGGCAACACAACTTGCCTTGGTCGCGCAGGCCAAGCTCATGGTGAATGCGAGTGGGCGCATGTTGATGCTAGTGGTGCGGGAGGCTCGGCATGGAGCAAAGGCAAGAGGTGGTGACACTAATGCGGAGGCATGCGGTGTTGTTCGCCGAGCCGCGCGGCTTCCACCAAGGCGAGAGGTGGAGCATAGCATCACGCTCGTTGAGAGGGCGCCTTAATGCGTGCCTATACCGACACTCACTATTGGAGTGCAAGGAAATCAAGCGCCAAGTACGAGACTTATGGAGGCAAGGGTGATTCAAGCCGAGCAGCTCACCATGCGGCTCACCCATCGTTATGGTGCAAAGGATGGAGGTTGGATGATGTGGTGGACTACCGTGCCGTGAACAAGATCACGGTGAAGAATAGAAATCCACTACCAAGAATCAAAGACTTGATCGATCAACTTTAGCCCGCAAACTTCTTCACTAAGTTGGACCTCAAATCGGGGTTCCACCAAGTTCGGGTAACCGAGGAGGATACCTGGAAGACGGCGTTCAAGACCAAGTAGGGACAGTTCGAGTGGTTGGTAATGCCATTCAGGTTATGCAACGCCCCGGCCACATTCATGCGGCTAATGAACGAGGTTCTTAGACCGTCTATTGATGACTTTGTTATTGTGTATCTAGATGATATCATTGTGTTTAGCCAGGATTGGACTATGCATATGGAGCAAAGTCTTAGCAATGCTTGAGGAGCACGGCCTCAAGCTTAACATGAAGAAGTGTGAGGTTGGGTGACTTAAACTCGTGTACTTGGGATTCCTAGTGTGAGAAGGCGAGCTCAAGATAGACCCGAGCAAGGTGCGGGTCATCCTAGAGTGGCCAAGGCCGAAGAACGTGACGGAGGTGCAGAGTTTTGTTGGGGCATGCCAACACGTCCGCAAGTTCATCTGTCATTTTCAGAAATTGTGGCACCACTGCATGGCTTGACCAAGGGGCGCGCCAAGTTCGTATGGATGGACGAGCATGAGGCGGCGTTCAAATTATTGAAGCGGAAGATCACCACAGCCCCGGTGCTTGCTTTGCCGAACCTCCAACGACCATCTGAGTTGGAGTGCGATGCCACGGGCCATGCCATGGGCGCGGTGTTGTTCCAAGATGGGAGACCAGTGGCTTGTCGCAGTGAGATGTTCCAAGGCGCTCAACGCAACTACCCTGGGGAGAGTGTGTCTATGGACTTCGTGGGAGGCTTGCCGAGTGATCCAGGGGGATCTTGGGTTGAGGCGTATGTGAAGCTTGCCCACAATTGATGTTTTCGTTGACCCATTGCGGAGCAATGTACTTACCGGTGGGGGCGTTTGATCCAGGAGGATCTTGGGTCAAGGTGACCGTAGCATACATGGCCTAGGCGCTGGCTGATCTAGGAGGATCTTGATGCAAGGCCTCGAAGAACTGACTCGGCAGGCAGGTATGGGCCTCGGCACATGCAAGGCTCGAAAGAACTGACCCGGAGGCATGATCTCAGGCAGGAGCGGCCTCGGCGCATGCAAGGCCTCGGGAGAACTGACATCGACAGGCATAGCCTCGGCGCATGCAAGGCCTAGGCGCGCAAGAAGCCGAATGGTCGCATCAAAGGGCGCGGGAGCAGCAAGGTGCACGGGTGGCCGTGTGCGGAAGCCGAGGAGGCGTGGCAGGACAGCTTCATAGGTCGTGGGTCGGAAGCCGAAGTCGCATGGAAGGACGCGCGGGAGCAGCAGGTGTGCACGGGCGCGAAGTCCAAGGGACGCAGGCGCGCGGGCGTGGAAGTATTTATGCTGTATTAATGCTTTACATTTATTATCCTTTAATGTTGTAATTAAGGGGAGGCTCGGGGTCTGGACCGAGCAATGAAGATAAAAGGGAAGCACTCGGTGAAGAGGAAAGAGGAACCCAATCCATTCTAAGGTGGAAGGAGAGGATCACGCTGGACGGTGAAGTCCAAGAAACCCTCGGCTTGAGAGGGGACTTGGTTGAAGACTCCCAGGGGGAGGCTCTCGGTTAGAGAGGATCCAAGGAGCTTGGGGCATCCAAGCGAGTTTTCTTTGTTAAACTCGGTTAGAGTAGGTTCAAAGGTTCTTGAGAGTATCCAAATAGTACTTCTTGTACTCAAAAGAATACGAGTAATACTTTTCCACTAATAATCGTCCTTCGCATTCTTGTCGATCTTCTCGGCTTCCCTAAATCCTATATTATATCCGTATTGCCCCGCGCAAGGCGATTCCGGATCACCGAGCACAAGACATGGCTATGACTATGTTTTTGTTGTTGCGGACAGGTTTAGCAAGATGATTTGTGTAGTACCATGCAAGAAGACGGTCACGGGTGAAAAGACGGCTAAGTTCTTTGATCATGTTTGGCGTCACTTCAGGGGCATTTGCCCGTGCAATCGCCTAGGGCAGGCCCTTGGCACGGGCGAATGGGGCATTTGCCAGGGCAATCGCCTCGGCCAGGCACTTGGCACAGGTGAATGGGGCATTTGATCAGGCAATCTCGTGGCGGCAGGCATTTGCCCAGGAATTCTCCTGGCGGCAGGCCGTCGGCACGGGCAAAACGAGCATTTTGCCAGACTATCGCCTAAGCCAGGCCCTTGGCATGGGTGAATGGGGCAATTGCCCGGGCAATCGCCTCGGCCAAGCACTTGCAACGGGCGAAAGAGGAATTTGCCCAGAGAATCTGCTCAACTAGGCAGGCCCATGCACGGGCGAAGTCGGCATTTGCCCAGGCAATCGCCTAGGCTAGTCCCTTGCAACGGGAGAATGAGGCAGTTGCCCGGGCAATCTCCTGGTGGCAGGACCTCGGCACGAGCACTCGTCCATTTGCCCGGGCAATCGCTTCGGCCACGCCGTTGGCACGGGCGAAAGGGGCATTTGCCCGAGCAATCTCCTCGGCTAGGCCCTTGGCACGGGCAGATGAGGCAGTCCTTGGCACGGGCGAACGGGGCATCGGCCCGGGCAATTTCGTGGCAGCATGCCCTTTGCACGGGCGAATGGGGCATTTGCCCGGGCAATCGCCTCGGCCAGGCCCTTGGCACGCTTGAATGGGGCATTTGTCCGGGCAATCTCGTGACGGCAGGCATTTGCTTTTGAATTCTCCTGGCGGCAGGTCCTTGGCACGGGCATAGGGGGCATTTCCCCGGGCAATCGCATCGGCTAGGCCCTTGGAACGGGCGAAAGAGGCAGCTGCTCGGGCAATCTCGTTACAAGCCTTTGGCATGGGCAAACAGGGCATCTGCCTGGGCAATCTCGTGGCGGCATGCCATTGGCACGAGTGAATGAGACATTATTGCCCGGGCAATCGCCTCGGCCAGGCCCTTGGCACGGACGAATGGGGCATTTGCCAGGACAATCGCCTCGGCCAAACCCTTGGTAAGGGTGAATGGGTCATTTGACCGGGCAATCTCGTAGCGGCAGGCATTTGTCCAGGAATTCTCACAGCGGCAGGCCGTCGGCACGGGCAATTGGGGCATTTCCGGGCAAATCTCGGGCGGCAGGCCCTTGGCACGAGCGAATGGGGCATTTGCACGGGCAATCGCCTCGGCCAGGCCCTTGCAATGGGTGAATACGGCTTTAGCCCGTGCAATCGCCTTGGCTAGGCCCTTGGAACCGGCGAGTGAGGCATTTGCCCTTGCAATCTCGTGGCGACAAGCCCTTGGCTTCGGCGAATGCGGCATTTGCCCTGGCAATCGCCTCGGCCAGGCCCTTTGCTCCTGGGAATGAGGCATTTGCACGGACAATCTCCTGGCGGCAGGCCGTTCGCATGGGCGAATGAGGCAGTTGCACAAGCAATCTCTTGGTGGCAGGCCCTCGGCACGAGCACACGGCCATTTGCTCGGGCAATCGCCTCAGTAATGCCCTTGCCACAGGCAAAAGGGGCATTTGCCCGGGCAATCTTGTGGTGGCAGGCCCTTGCCACGGGCCAATGGGACATTTGCCCTTGGCATATGGGCGAACGGGGCCTTTGCACGTGCAGTCGCCTCGGCCAGGCCCATGGTACGGGCGAATGAGGCCTCTGCCCGGGAATTCTCTTGGCCGCAAGCGGTCGGCACGCGCAGATGGGACGTTTGCCCGGGCAATCTCGTGGCGGCAGGCCCTTGGCACGGGCGAATGGGGCATTATGCTGGGCAATCGTCGCAGCCAAGCCCTCGGGATGGGCGAATGGGGCATTTGCCCATGCAGTCTCGTCCGGTAGGCGGTTGGCACGTGCGAATGGGACATTTGCACGGGCAATCGCCTCGGCCAGGCCCTTGCAACGGGCGAATGCGGCATTTGCCTGGGCAATCGCTTCGGCCATGCCCTTGCCTTGGAATTCTCCTGGCAGCATGGGAATTCTCCCAATTAAGTCCACAAATGAACCGAGCCATGGTTGCCTCTCGGTCCTCCTCAACATTGGCGCAAATCATGGCAATCTCCATCTCCTTGTGGTACTCCTCCACTGTCTTAGACCCTTGCTTAAGACTTTGCAGCTTCAAGTGCAAGTCTCAGTAGTAATGGAATTGGACAAGCCTTGCGTGACAGCTTTCATGTCCTCCCAATTGTCGATGGGTCGCTCCCCACTTCGGCGTCTACTCACCGTCAATTGATCCTACAGCTGCAAGCTTCACCTTCTTCTCTTCTGGGTACTTGTGACAATAAAAAACCAGCTCAACTTTCCTTTCCCATTCAATGTAAACATTGGGATCGTTCTTTCCATGGAATGGAGGAATGGTCAGCTTGATAGACCCCGTATTACGATAAACGGTATCCCTTTCTTCGCCCAAGCCAATGGCCCAGCCTGGCTGAGGCGATTTGCCCGGGTATATGCCTCATTCGCCCGTTGCAAGAGCCTGGCCGAGGAGATTGCCTGTGGAAATGTCCCATTCGCCCGTGCCAACGGCTTGCCGCCACGAGATTGCTTTGGCAAATGCCTCATTTGCACGTGCCAAGGGCCTGGCCGATGCGATTGCCCAGGGAAATGCCTAGTTCACCTGTGCCAACGGCCTTCCGCCACGAGATTGCTTGGGAAAATGCCCCGTTCGCCCATCTCGAGGGCTTGGCTGAGACGATTGCCCAGCATAATGCCCCATTCGCCCGTGCCAAGGGCCTGCCGCCACGAGATTGCCCGGGTAATGCCCCATTCGCCCGTGCCAAGGGCCTGCCGCCAGATGCGATTGCCATAGGTAAATGCCCACATTTCGTCCTGTGCCAAATGGCCTGGCCGAGGCGATTGCCCAGTGCAAATTGCCCCATTTCGCCCTGTGCCAAGGGCCTGCCGCCACGAGATGCAAGGCAAATTGCCGTACCATTCGCCCGTGCAAGGGACAACTGGCCGAGCGATTGCCCGGCAAAATTACCCACGTCGGCCCGTGCCGCAAGGGCCTGCCGCAACGAGATTGCTTCGGCAGAAATGCCCCTTTTCACACGTGCTAACGCATCGCCGAGGAGATTGGCCGGGGTAAATGCTGAGTGCTTGTGCTGAGGGCCTACCGCTAGGAGATTGGCCGTTGAACTGCCTCATTCGCCCATGACAAGTGCCTAGCCGATGCGATTGCCAGGTCAAATGCCCCCTTCGCCCGAGCCAAGAGCATGCTGCCATGAGAATTCCAAGGAAAATGCCTGGAGATTGCCCAAGCAAATATCCCTTTCGCCCATGCCAACGGCCTGCCGCCACAAGATTGCACGGGCAAATGCACTATTCGCCCGTGCTAAGGGCCTGCTGCCACGAGATTGCCCGGGCAAAGGCCCCGTTCGCCCGTGCCAAGGGCCTGGCCGAGGAGATTGCCAGGGCAAATGCCCCATTCGCCCGTCCCAAGGGCCTGGCCAAGGCGATTATCCGGGCAAATGCCATATTCGCCCGTGACAAGGGCCTAGCCGAGGCGATTGCCTGGGCAAATGCCCCGTTCGCTCGTGCCAAGGGCTGCCGCCACAAGATTGGTCGGGGAAATGACCCTTTCACCCGTGCCAACGGCATGGCCGAGGCGATTGCCCCGATAAATGGTCGAGTGCTCGTGCCGAGGGCTTTCAGCTAGGAGATTTGCCCGTGCCAAGGGCCTCGCCGAGGCGATTGCACAGGGAAATGCACAATTCACCCATTCCAATGGCCTGCGATCACGAGATTGTTTGGGAAAATGCCCCATTCGCCCGTGCTAAGGGCCTGGCCGAGGCGATTGCCCGGGCAAATACACCGTTCGCCCGTGCCACCGGCCTGCCGCCACGAGATTGCACGGGCGAATGCCCCATTCTCCCGTACCATGGGCCTGCCGCCACGAGATTGCTAGGACAAATGCCCCATTCGCCCGTGCCAAGGGCCTGCCGCCACGAGATTGCCCGGGCAAATGCCACATTTGCCCGTGCCGACGGCCTGCCGCAAGGAGATTTCCCCAGCAGAGGCCTCATTCGCCCTTGCCATGGGCCTGGCCGAGGCGATTGCCGGGCAAATGCCACATTCGCTCGTGCCAAGGACTTGCCGCCACGAGATTGCCCGGGCAAATGCCCTTTTGACCCATGCCAACGGCATGGTTGAGGCGATTGCCCGGGAAAATCGTCGAGTGCTCGTGTCGAGGGCCTGTCGCCCGGAGATTGCCCGGGAAAATCGTCGAGTGCTCGTGGCGAGGGCCACATTCGCCCATGCCAAGGGCCTAGCCTAGCCGAGGCGATTTCCCGGGCAAATGCCTCATTCGCCCGTTACAAGAGCCTAGCCGAGGCCGATTTGCCTGGGCAAATGTCTCATTCGCCCGTTGCAAGAGCCTAGCTGAGGCGATTGCCCGTGGAAATGTCCCATTCGCCCGTGCCACGGCCTGCCGCCACGAGATTGCTTTGAAAAATGCCCCATTCGCCCGTGCCAAGGGCCTAGCCGAGTTGATTGTCCGTGCAAAGGCGCCGTTCGCTCGTGCCAAGGGCCTGCCGCTGTGTGTGTGTCCATTCTCCGTGCCAAGGTTCTGCCGCCACGAGAATGCCTTGGCAAATGCCCCATTCGCCCGTACCGACGGCCTGCCACAAGGAGAATTCCAGGGCAGAGGCCTCATTCGCCCTTGCCATGGGCCTGGCCGAGGCGATTGCCCCGGGAAATGCCCCATTCGCCCGAGCCAAGGGCCTGCCGCCCGAAGATAGCCTGGACAAATGCCTCATTCGCCCGTTGCAAGCGCTTGCCGAGGCGATTGCCCGTGGAAATGTCCCATTCGCCCGTGCCAACAGCCTGCGTCCACGAGATTGCTTTTGAAAATGCCCCATTCGCCCGTGCCAATGGCCTGACCGAGGCGATTGCCCTAGCAAAGGCCCCGTTCGCCCGTGCCAAAGGCCTGCCGCCACGAGATTGCCTAGGCAAATTCCTCTTTAACACGTGCCAGCGGCATCCCGAGGCGATTGCCCAAATAAATAGCCGAGTGCTCGTGCCGAGGGCCTGTCGCCAGGAGATTGCCCGGGCAACTGCCTCATTTGCCCATGCCAAGGGCATAGCTGAGGCGATTGCCAGGACAAATGCCCCCTTCGCCCGTGCCAAGGGCATGCCGCCAGGAGAATTACAAGGCAATGGCATGGCCGAGCGATTGCCCAGACATATGCCACATTAGCTCGTTGCGAGGGCCTGGCCGAGGAGATTGCTCGTGCAAATGTCCCTTTCACCCCTGCCAATGGCATGGCGAGGCGATTGACTGGGCAATTAGCCCCTTCGCCCATGCCAAGGGCCTACCACCAGTAGAATTTCGGTTCAAATGCCTGCCGCCACGAGATTGCCAGGGCAAATAGTCCATTCGCCCAAGCCAAGGGCCTCGCCGAGGCGATTGCCCGGGCAAATGCCCCATTCGCAGGTGCCAAAGGCCTACCGCCACGAGATTGCCGGGGCAAGTACCCCGCTCGCCCGTGCCAAGGGCGTGGCCGAGGCGATTGCCTAAGCAAATGGCCGATGCTCGTGCCGAGGGCCTGCCGACAAGAGATTGCCAGGGCAATTGCCTCATTCGCCCATGCGAAGGGCCTAGCCGAGACGATTGCCAGAGCAAATGCCTCATATGCCCGTGCCAAGGGTCTGTCACCAGGAGAATTCCCGGGCAAATGCCACATTCGCTCGTGCCAAGGGCCTGGCCGAGGCGATAGCCTGAAAATCCACCTTCGCCCGTGCCGAGGGCCTATTGCCAGGAGAATTCTAGCGCAAATGCTTGCCACCATGAGATTGCCCGGGCGAATGCCCCATCAGCCCGTGCCAATGGCCTGTCTGTGGCAATTGCCAGCGCGAATGCCCCATTCACGCGTGCCTAGGGATTTCCGCCACGAGATTGCCCGGGCAAATGCCCCATTCGCCCGTGCCAAGGGCCTGGCCGAGGCGATTGCCTAGGTAAATGCCCCATCCGCCAATGCCAAGGGTCTTGGCGAGGCGATTGCTAGGGCAAATGCCCCATTCGCCCATGCCAAGGGCCTGCCGCTACGAGATTGTCAGAGCAAATGCCCTTTTGATCCATGCCAATGGCATGGCCGAGGCGATTGCTAGGGTAAATGGCCGAGAGCTCGTGCCGACGACCTGCCGCCTGGCGATTGCCCGGACAACTGCCTCATTCGCCCATGCCAAGGGCCTAGCGTGGCCGAGGCGATTGCCCGTGGTAATGTTCCATTCGCCCGTGCCAAGGGCCTGCCACCACAAGATTGCCCTGGCAAATGCCCCGTTTGCCCGTGCCAAGGGCCTGCCGCCACAAGATTGCCTGGGCAAATGACCCTTTCACCCGTGCCAACGGCATGGACGATGCGATTGCCCGGGTAAATGGTCTACTGCTCGTGCCAAGGGCTTACAGCCATGAGATTGCCTGAGCAACTGCCTCATTTGCCCGTGCCAAGGGCCTGGCCGAGGCGATTGCCAAGGAAAATGCACCCTTTACCCGTGCCAACGGCCTGCCGCCACGAGATTGCTTGGGAAAATGCGCCGTTCGCCCGTGCCAAGGGCCTGCGGCAACGAGATTGCACGGGCGAATGCCCCATTCGCCAGTGCCAACGGCCTGCCGCCAAGAGATTGCAAGGACAAATGTCCCATTCGCCCTTGCCAAGGGCTTGCCGACACGAGATTGCCCGGGCCAATGCCCCATTCGCCCGTGCCGACGGCCTGTCGCCAAGAGAAATCCATGGCAGAGCCCTCATTCGCCCTTACAATGGGCATGGTCGAGACGATTGTCAGGGCAAATGCCCATTCGCCCATGCCAAGTGCTTGCCGCCACGAGATTGCATGGGCAAATGTCCTATTCGCCCGTGCCAAGGGCCTGGCCGAGGCGATTGTCCAGGTAAATCACCGAGTGCTCGTGCCGAGGGCCTAGCATGTTCGAGGCGATTGCCCGGGCAAATGCCTCATTCGCACGTTGCAAGAGCCTAGCCGAGGTGATTGCCCGTGGAAATGTCCCATTCGCCCGTGCCAACTGCCTACCGCCACGAGATTGCGCAGACAAATCCTCCATTCGCCCGTGCCAAGGGCCTGCCGCCAGTGGAATTCCAGAGCTGAGGCCGTATACGGCCGTGCCATGGGCATGGCCGAGGCGATTGCCCGGGCAGATGCACTGTTCGCTAGTGACAACGGCCTGCCGCCACGAGATTACGAGGGCAAATGCCCCATTCACCCATGCCAACGGCATGACCGAAGTGATTGACCGGGTAAATGGCGGAGTGCTCGTGCCGAGGGCCTCCCGCCCGGAGATTGCTGAACAACTGCCTCATTCACCCATGCCAAGGGCCTAGCCTGGCCAAGGCGATTGCCCGGGAAAATGCCCCATTTGCTTATGCCAAGGGCCTGCCTCCACGAGATTGCCCAGGCAAATGCCCCACTCACCCCTGGCACCGGTATGGCCAAGCCAATTGACCGGGCAATTGTCCCATTCGCCCGTGCCAAGGGCCTGCCACTAGTAGAATTTCCGTGCAAATGCCTGCCGCCACGAGATTGCCAGGGCAAATGCTCCATTCGCCCATGCCAAGGGCCTGGCCGAGGAGATTGCCCGGGCAAATGCCCCTTTCGCAATTGCCAAGGGCCTGCCACCAGAGATTGCCCGGGCAATTGCCTCATTCGCCCGTGCGAAGGGCCTATCCGAGGCGATTTGCCGAGCAAATGCCTCCTATGCCCGTGCAAAGGGCCTGCCGCCAGGAGAATTCCCTGGCAAATGCCACATTCGTCCGTGCCAAGGACCTGGCCAACGCGAAAGACCGAAATTCCACCTTCGCCCGTGCCAAGGGCCTATTGGCAGGAGAATTCCAGCGCAAATGCTTGCCGCCACAAAATTGTCCGGGCGAATACCCAATTAGCCCGTGCCAAGGTCCCGCCGCCACGAGATTGCCCGTGCCAAGGGCCAGCCGCCACGAGATTGCCCGTGCAAATACCCCATTCGCCAGTGCCGACGGCCAGCCGCCAGGAGAATTCCTGGGCAGAGGCCTTATTCGCCCTTGCCATGAGCCTTGCAGAGGCGATTTGCAAGGCAAATGCCCCATTCACCCGTGCCAAGGACCTGCGGCCAAGAGATTGCACGGGCAAATGCCCCTTCGACGCATGCCAACGTCATTTTCGAGGCGATTGCCAGGGTAAATGGCCGAGTGCTCGTTACGAGGGCCTGCCGGCCGGAGATTGCCGGACAACTACCTCATTCACCCATGCCAACGGCCTAGCCTGGCCAAGGAGATTGCCCAGGCAATTGCCTCATTCGCCAGATGCAAGAGCCTAGCCAAGGCGATTGCCCGTGGAAATGTCCCATTCGCCCGTGCCAACGGCCTGCCGCCACGAGATTGCTTTGGAAAATGCCTCATTTGACCGTGTCAAGGGCCTGGTCGAGGCAATTCCCCAAGGAAATGTCCCATTCTCCCGTGCCAACGGCCTGCCGCAATGAAATTGCATGGGAAAAAGCCCCATTTGCCTGTGCCAAGGGCCTGGCCGAGGCGAGATTGCCCGGGCAAATGCCCCATTCGCCCGTGCCAACGGCCTGCCGCCACGAGATTGTCCGGGCAAAGGCCCTGTTTCGCCCGTGCCAAGGGCCATGGCCGAAGGCGATTGCCAAGTGTAAATGGCCTGAGTCGCCTCGTGCCAAGGTACTTGCCTGCCCACGAGATTGCCCGGACAACTGCCTCATTCGCCCATGCCAAGGGCCTAGCCTAGCCGAGGCAATTGCCCGGGCAAATGCCTCATTCGCCCGTTGCCAAGGGACCTGCCGCCACGAGGCGATTGCCCACGAAAATGTCCCATTCGTCCGTGCCAACGGCCTGCCGCCACGAAATTGCTTTGGAAAATGCCCCATTCCCCGTGCTAAGGGCCTTGCCGAAGCGATTGCCCGAGCAAAGGCCCCGTTCTCCCGTGCCAAAGGCCTGCCGCCACGAGATTGCCCGAGCAAATTCCCCTTACACACGTGCCAACGGCATCCCGAGGAGATTGCCCAAGTAAATGGCCGAGGGCTCATGCCGAGGGCCTGCCGCCAGGAGATTGCCTGCGCAACTGCCACATTTGCCCACGCCAAGGGCATAGCCAAGGCGATTGCCAGGGCAAATGCCCCCTTCGTCCGTGCCAAGGGCATGTCGCCAGTATAATTCCCAGGCAAGGGCCTGGCCGAGGCGATTGCCCAGGCAAATGCCGCATTCGCCCGTTGCGAGGGCCTGGTCGAGGAGATTGCCCGTGCAAATGCCTGCCGCCATAAGATTGCCAGGGCAAATAGTCCATTAGCCCATGACAAGAGCCTGGCCAAGGCGATTGCCCGGACAAATGCCCAATTCGCAAGTGCCAAGGGCCCACCGCCACGAGATTGCCTGGGCAAGTTCCCCGTTCGCCAGTGCCAAGGGCATGGCAGCGGCTATTGCCCAAGCAAATGTCCGAGAGCCCGTGTCGAGGGCCTGTCGCAAATAGATTGCCGAGGGCAATACCTCATTCGCCCGTGCCAAGGGCCTAGCCGAGGCGATTGCCAGGGCAAATGCCCCCTTCGCCCGTGCCAAGGGCATGCCGCCAAGAGAATTCCCCGGCAAGTGTTTGGCGGAGGCGATTGCCCGGGCAAATGCCGCATTCGCCCGTTGCGAGGGCCTGCCCGAGGAGATTGCCCGTGCAAATGTCCCTTTTACCCCTGCCAACGGCATGGCCGAGGCAATTGACCGGGCAATTGTCCTTTTCGCCCGTGCCAAGGGCCTACCACCAGTAGAATTTTCGTGCAAATGCCTGCCGCCACGAGATTGCCCGGGCAAATGGTCCATTCGCCCATGCCAAGGGCCTGGCTGAGGCGATTGCCCGGGCAAATACCCCATTCACAAGTGCCAAGGGCGTACCGCCACGGGATTGCAGGGGCAAGTTCCCTGTTTGCCCGTGCCAAGGGCGTGGCCGAGGTGATTGCCCGGGCAAATACCCCGTTCTCCCGGGCCAAGGGCCTGCCGCCACGAGATTGCCCGGGGAACGCCCTATTCGCCTGGGCCAAAGGCCTGCCGCCATGAGATTGCCCGGGCAAATGCCCCTTTGACCCATGCCAATGGCATGGCCGAGGCGATTGCCCGGGAAAATCGCCGAGTGCTCGTGCCGAGGGCCTACCGCCCGGAGATTGCCCGGCCAACTGCCTCATTCGTCCATGCCAAGGGCCTAGCCTGGCCGAGGCGATTGCTCGGGCAAATGCCTCATTCGCCCATTGCAAGAGCCTAGCTAAGGTGATTGCCCGTGGAAATGTCCCATTCGCCCCTGCCAACGGCCTGCCTCCACGAGATTGCATGGGAAAATGCCCCATTCGCCCGTGCCAAGTTCCTGGCCGAGGCGATTGTCAGAGCAAAGGTGCCGTTCGCCCGTGCCAATGCCACGTTTGCTCGTGCCAATGCCACGTTTGCCCGTGCCAAGGGCCTGCCGCCACGAGATTGCAAGGATAAATGCCCCATTCGCCCGTGCCGAGGGCATGCCGCCAGGAGATTGCTAGGGCAACTACCTCATTCGCCTATGCCAAGGGCCTCGTCGAGGAATTTGCCAGGGCAAATGCCCCCTTTCCCCGTGCTAAGGGCATGCCGCCAGGAGAATTCCCAGGCAAGGGTCTTTCCGAGGCGATTGGCCGGGCAAATGCCGCGTTCGCCCGTTGCGAGGGACTAGCCGAGGAGATTGCCCGTGCAAATTTCCCTTTCACCCCTACCAACGGCATGGCCAAGGCGATTGACCGGACAATTTTCCCCTTTGCCCGTG
>MJHO01000746.1:0-14577 GCA_002076135.1 Xerophyta viscosa | reverse complement strand
CGGGTCCCATATTTGGGCCGTATCACTTATGTAGTGAAACAAATGTTGATGGATGGCGTTTTGATTCTATCAGAAATGGATGACACGAATTGTTAGATCTATGTCCAATTTCTGATATTGTCAAAAAGTATTATGCATGAGTCTGAGGGATTATGTACACAGACAACAATGACTGTAATATGAAATAGTTTTTCTTCGCACTTCGGTACTTCTTCATGTTGGTTGGTAGATAATGTTGCAAGTGGTGAATGATCAAAACATATCAGGCCCGCTAGACATACAAAAAGGTCTAGGCAAACCTAGTTAGGGCATTTTTCCGAGATTTTTACCCTCATTGTTAAAGGAGCTTTCATCAATCATTAGAATATTAACAAAGTCAAGAGTAGAGCCATTGTCATGGTACCACCCCACCAAAATATAACTTGCTTCCAAGACCTACCTACCTCCCAGAAAACAAGCCAATAATACCTATAGCTCCACAAAATCTCTAAACTAGGGTAATTTTTTATCTAGAAAGTTGTCAATCATCCTTACATGAATACGATGTTCTCGGAAAGGACAATGCTGCCCAAGAGCCAATATTTGAAATGACGCTATATAAAGATGAGTCATGGACTCAACGACCACATCATACAAACTAAAGGGAGAGGACTGAAGTCGGCAAAAATGCAAAACAAAGAGTTACAAATTTTCTTCCTAAATCCTAACAGGGGCAATTCCACCTCCGTAAGGAAGGTGCAGGACATAACTGTAACGTGCGGATGAAAAATATGTCTTAAGATGGCACGCGAATAAGCGTGATGATGGCTTCCCTGATGACCTCATACTCCGAACTCATTAGAAAAAGGATGATACTTTTTCAAATATAAACATAGCATCCTTTAAAAAAAAAAATTCAAAGACACGTTTTCACCTTGGCAACAGCAAAAGTTTCCCTTTGGGCAAAGATGATCAGTACTTATCACAATTCAGCGCCTCATACACGTATACATCACTTGATAACTAGTCATGTACTCAATCAATCATGGTCCATGGGACCATCGCCTTGTAATCTTTAAAAGTACGGTCTACGGCGGCCATTACTTTATAACCCAAAAGCATGATCCATGGTGTTCATGACATAATCTCATTCATTGCTTATAACCTCAGGTCATGATCCACGGTGTTCATGACCTTACCTCATACGTCAAGGCAGGGTCCATGGAGGCACTTGCTTCATAACCCAAACCCACAATATTCATGACTTCTCCTCGTATATCAAAGCCTGGTCCATAGCGACCATTGCTTCATATTTCCAATGACATAATTCACGACATTCGTAACCTTAAATCACCTTCTAGCGTAGTCCATGGGGCTAACGCTTTATAACCTTTACCACTGCCTTTCCATGATATACCGGGGCATGGTCCATGGGGCCATTCCTTATAACCCTTAAGGTATGCTCCATGGGGCCTCTTCATTTTCATAACTTATTAGAGTATGCTCCATGGATCCATTGCTTTATAACTATCAGGGAACGTTCCATGGGGTCACTACTTTTTTTATACCCACGGGCGCCAAGTCCGGACGCGTTTATCGTACCTCAACTCACCAAACAAAATATGGTAGCTCTTTTATCTTTGCCTAATTCTTTTCCAAATGATTAGACAAAGAGGGGCAACTGTCGACACCCCCATTTGTCCGCCTCTACTTAATAGCAAATTCTCATGTCCACATATCATATACATGCATGCCGGCATACTCATGACGATAACCACCACATATACGCACATATATATATATGCATATATTTATATAAATACATAAGTATACGTCTCATTCATATATACATCTATTTATATATGTCCATATACACATGGGCATATATACTCATAACCATCTACAGGTGCACATATACACACACACATAAACAAATATTATATATGTATTCATGGGCATATATACTAATAACCATCCACAGGTGCACACACACACACACACACACACCACATATATATATATATATATTCATAACACATACACATGTATACATATATCTTCATGCATGCACTACTGGAATATACCAAACATGACCCATACAGCGTAATTTGACATAACTGGCTAATTGGGCCAGATTTCTCCCGATTAGGCCCAATCAAACCCAATCAGTCCGAATAAACCTAATCAGTCCAGATTTGTCCGATTAAGGACAATTGACCTAGTTACATCCGATCGGGCCAATTTTGCCGATAGGGCCATGTTCGTCCGATTCGGTTCGATTCAACCCGATAAACTCAGATTGGCCTAATTTGACTCGATAATACTCGACTGACCTATTCAGAACATATTGAGCCCTATCAAGGCCCAATTGGCCTGATTAAATTTTTTTTAAGCACAATTGACCTAAATTAGGCCTAGTCAAGTCAAATTAAGCCTGGTTGATCCGATCAAGCCCGGTTGGCCTATTATTACTCTATCAAACCCCTTTGTGCCCGGTTAGACTCATTTCATGGTTTGCATGCATGCAACGGCACATGCGCACGTAACGACTCGCATATATACGCATATACTCGATAGCCCTCAAAACACATATGGACATGCATACATGCACACACGTGGACACAAACAATTATTAATAACACTTGATCAGTTGATAAGCCTGGTCGCCGCCGTCGGCGGCCCTAAAAAATCTAAAAACACCGAAAATGATAATATTGTGCATAACTCGAATGAACGCAAAACGTCCCGCCATTAATGGTCATGTAAGTTCTTTGGACGTACAAGAACGTATACGAACAAACGGGAGGGTCACCAGTGAGTTGTTGCGGCCGAAAAACGAGAAGGAATAATAATAATCGAAATTTGCACCCTTGAAAACACGCCTATACAGTCAATAAAATCAATTTTTGATATCACCAATGAGATCAGAAGGGTCGATTATTCTAGGGGTGAGCTTGGCAACGGAAACGACAGCGTCGGGACGGCGGACGGCGGTGCAGTCGCGCGCATACGCGCGCGACTCGAATCGCCGCGAAGAAGACGATCGGACTGATTTTCGATCGTCAGTCCGACGCACGTAGGCCGAAATTTCGGCCTTCTCGCACTCACAACCCTTTTTCTTTTGTTTTCTTTTTCTTTTTTTTTTCTTTTGTTTTTTTCCCTTGTTTCTTTTTATTTTTATTTTATTTTTCTTCTTTCATCTTTCTTTCATTGTTATGGTTATTGGTATTATGTATGCATGCTAATATATATATTATAGCAATACTACACATTTGTATACATGATAACAACAATAAAAAATAACAATAAAAACATAGATAAAAGAAAAATGGAAGAAGGAAAATAGAACCAAGGCTAGAGAATAAAAATCCACATAATTTTATTTTTATCCTAGCATTGGTTCTTATTTCCTTCTTCCATTTTTCTTTTATCTATGTTTTTATTGTTTTTCATGTATACAAATGTGTATTCATATATATCTATATAATATATAGGTATTTTATATTATATAATATATTATATATATATTATCTATATATATATATATATATAATATTATATATATATATATATATAATATATATAATATGTATATTGTGACGCTCTGTGGTTCCGGAGGTCAGGGATTTAGGTAGAAATATACAAAATGAATATGGGGTGTTATGAGCTATATTCCAAATATGCAATAATACATTTACCACAAATTATATAAATACACAGCGGAAACTATAACATACATTTACTTTTTCTTATTTCCCAACTAACTATCTGACCCTGAATCTCGCTCTACGATCCTCGCAAACGACTGCCAGGGAAGTAGTACCATGAGCTAATAAAATATACTCGTGATTGATGCATCCCCGGCAACCCCGAAAGCAACGGCCAGGGCTGCACTCACACACCAAACAAACAACACAAAAGTACACACGTGCAATACCAACTCGACGCAGAATGTCGTTCCGTTTTCGCGTGGCTGGATTGAAGGAGTAGCCTTTCGAGATCATTGGTCGAGAAGAGTAATGAGGAAGACATTAAAAGAACTTTTATTTTACGGCGAATATATACAAGTCACTGATGGTAAGCACGAAGATTTAGTACGCTCACATGTTTCGGTAATATCGTTTTCCTCATGTCTTGTTAGTGCGTAAGTCCTTGGCCGAGTAACGTCGGAATGTTTTTATGGTCTTCCCATGTTGGCCCAACCTTCCAGGTTGTTGCTGGAGTTTTTCTTCTCATAACTAGTTGTCCTTTTCGGAAAGATCTGAATCTTACGCGGCTGTTATAGTAGTGAGATATCCGCTGTTTGTATGCTTGTGCTCGGATTAGAGGATTTTCTCGTTTTTCGTCGAGTAAGTCGAGGTTGTTGAGAAGGCGATCCCCGTTGGATGCGTTGTCACTGTACTCAACACGAAGAGTCGGATTGTCCGGTAACACAGGGATTACGGCTTCGGTTCCGTAGGTGAGGGCGAAAGGTGTTTCTCTAGTGGCTGTTAGATGGGTGGTACGATATGCCCATAGGACCGTGGGGAGCACATCGGGCCAATTTCCTTTTGCTCCTTCTAAACGTTTTTTTAGTCCTTCCAGGATTGTTCGATTTGCATTCTCCACTTGCCCGTTAGCTTGCGGGTGGTAGACAGAGGCGAATCTTTGTTTGATATGGAGTGTTTGACATTGCTTTTTCAATTCTGGACTTGTGAATTAACTGCCATTATCTGATATGAGGTATTTTGGTATTCCGAAGCGGCATACAACGGACTGCTTAAAGAACTTGGTGACAGATGCTCCAGTGATTGTGGCCAATGGTTCTGCTTCAATCCACTTTGTGAAGTAATCAATTGCTACGATTATATATCGTCTCTGTCTTGAGGCAGGGAGGAGAGGCCCTACGAGGTCCATGCCCTATTGTACGAATGGCTATGGGGATACGAAGTTGGAGATTGGTTCGGTAGGGACGTAGATGATCTTTACGTGTTCTTGCCACCGCATGCACGAGAGAACGAACTTCTCAGCGTCCGTCATAACGGTGGGCTAATAATAGCCTTGTCGAAAGATTTTTTGGGCGAGAGTTCTTGCTCCTACATGGTTAGTGCACATCCCCTCGTGTATGTCTCGGAGGATAACCTTAGCGGTTTCCTCGTCCACACACTTGAGATATGGGGCCGAGAAGGCAATACGATAGAGTTGGCCATTTATGAGGGTGAAACTGGCTGCTCTTCTGGGAATTGCTCAGCGAGTTTATATCGTGGTAGCTCCTGCTTCTCCAAGTAGTTTTTGATGTCAGAAAACCAACTACCGGATTGGATTGTGGAACATACTCTATTTCGTCGATCGCTGGGGCATGAAGCTCTTCGCGGAAGACAGCACCCGGTTGCTCATCTACCGTTGCAGAGGCCAGTCGTGCCAGGGCGTCAGCCATGTGGTTTTGTTCACAAGGGATGTGATTAACCTCGAACTGTTCGAGGTCGGATATCAAATGTTTAATTTTGTAGAGATACGCATCCATAGTATTCTCTCGTGCTTCGTATTCTCCTGATATTTAATTTGCAACGAGTTGTGAGTCAGTGTAGGCTCTCAGCCGTCTAACTCCAAGTTGCTTGGAAAGGCGAATCCCGGCCAGGATCGCTTCGTACTCCGATGTGTTGTTAGTCGCAGAAAATTTTAATTTCAAAGCGTATTCCAGTCTGGCGCCACCCCGACAGCATAGAACGATGCCTGGTTAGTTGCCGGCTGTATTGGATGATCCGTCTGTATGCACTGTCCAATAGTTTTCCGAGAGGACTGATTTCACTGTAAGTCGATTAAGATCTTCTTCGAGTGGCGTGGTCATTTCGGCGATGAAATCTGCTAAGACCTGAGCCTCGATCACCAGGCGGGGCTGGAATAGAATGTCGAATTCTTTTAATTTCATGGACCATTTGGCTATACGATCTGATGCCCCTGGATCTCGCATAAGTTGCGCTAGTGGGGTGTTCGTCAAGACATGGATGGGATGCCCCTGAAAGTATGATCCGGACTTAGTCTCAGGTTTGATTCTACCCGGAGAATAAGTAGGATGAATTAATAAGGATCTTTTAGGAACTAGAGTTGGTTGGCAAATGGTAGAAACTACGATTGGAGAGATCGAATTTTTGGTTGGGTGGCAAAGGATGCCAAATCCCCTAATTTTCTTTGTTGTATTTCTAACAAACATAAGTACATTAAATATAAAGCATTAATTATTGCTAACTACTTCTTAATGATACAATGAATTCTGTTGAGGTTTTAAGAGCTTTTTGGTCCAGGTGCATTGAACTATGTTGTCTTCCGCGCTGACTATTGGTCCTCCACGCCCGACTTTCGTCTTCGTGCGCCTACGATGGGTCGGTTCGGCTATGCTTACCTCGGCCTCCGATGCTCCACCTCGGTCTCGACTATGCCACTCGGTCTCGGCCGATGCCCAACTAGGCTATGCCACCTCGGCCATGCTCACCTCGGACTGGGTCATGCCTCTGCCACTCTCGGTCTCGGTTACGCCTGCCTCGGACTTGGTCACGCCTCTGCCGATGTCGGTCTCGGTCACGCCTGCCTTGGTCTTGGTCATGACTCTGCCGCTCTCGGTCTCGGTCACGCCAGCCTCGGACTCGGTCATGCCTCTGCCACTCTCGGTCTCGGCATGGACCACCTCGGCCATGCCCAACCTCGGTCTCGGCTTGGACCAACTCGGTCTCGGCCCCATCTCGGCCTCAGCCTTGTCCACCTCGGTCTCGGTCATGCCCACCTCGGCCTCGGCTTGGACCACCTCGGTCTCAGCCCCATCTCGACCTCAGCCTTGTCCACCTCGGTCTTAGTCATGCCTACCTCGGTCTTGGACCACCTCGACCTCGGTATTGGTCCTGCCGACCTCGGACTGCATCGGTCCTTCTTATACCGAGATCCACCTGGATCAAACCTCCCCCTTTAGGATCCATTGCACCGCAATGAGTTTAGTGCTTTCGTCGAGGCGGTGCCTCGCAGCCCACACTCGCATTTTTCCTTGAGGTTCCACCGTACCTGCTTGCTTCCTTTCCCCGATCATCTTCTACTGTCGGTTGAGCTTGTGCAGCCGATGTCTTCGTGTGCTTACGCCCTTCGGTGCTTTCGCCTTACTTCCTGCCCGAGCCCTTCTGCCCTTGTGTCGGCTGTCCACGCGCATGCTCCATGCGCCGTCCTTTGCCGCCCTCGTGCGTCGGGTCATGGGTTGTCTCCCGTACTAGGAGTGACATATTTTTAGGCATCTTTACCATGCATTCGTGGCTTCTGTCCACAATTCCCTCCTGTCCGCTCCATGGTAATACGTCTTGCTCCTTGACGAGACATATTGCTGAGCTCGCCTATATAATCGCGTCTTGATCAAGATTAATGGACTTCCGAGGATGATTTTGACATACCGTCTAATGGGATCAACCCTCGACATCATTCATCAATGAACCGTGCTGTCACCGCGAACTTGACCTGCAACTGTCGAGTGACTCCATTTCCCGCTTGTTCTGTTCAGCACTTCAACACATGCGGCTTTCGAAAGGGAATTCGGTCTCCATGATTCAATTGGTTGACTATGCTTCCGAGATCCAGCTTTTCTGACATCCTGGATCCATGATGCAGCGTACCATACTAGTTTTGATCTGGATGTTCATTGTGAAGAGCTCCTCTTGCTCTTTGTTATTAGGGGTTCTCGGCTTTCTTGCATCAACCTCCTTCTCCTTCGGCTCGACACCCTGAGTGCTAGGGTCGATCCATCTCCTCCATCATGGGGGGGGGATTTTCTTATTAAAACTTTTGTGACCAAGGTCTGACTCGGCCTCGCTCTCTTGCCCCTTTGATGCACTCTGGATGGAGGGTTTCCAGGCATCGGCCGTGAGTGTGCCACTTCATGTAACAATGTGTGTAAATTTTAGCCTTCGTCTTTTCTGGAGGGTTGGTTGGGTTGTACCCTCGTGTAAATCTTTGTAGAACCAGGCTTTCTTGCCAGCATGCTATATGCTTAATTGATTTAGGTCGACTTCAATCAAACACTCCTCCGCAACCCCGCTAGGTATTTGCAACAGAACCTCTGGGCCTTGCAGTCTCACTCCCACCATCCAAGGCTTGTCCTCGGAACTCGCTAAGTGTAATCTTGTTATTACTTTGGTTTCACCTTGCTTGAGAAAGAGCCACTTCTTCCACGTGCTTCTCGTATCCTATGGGATCGATTGCTCCCGAAGCTGTCTCTTGAACGCCACCCACGTGACTCTCTTGAACCATACTCCCCGTAGATGTGCACTTCACATTATTAGCGCATGTGACGCAGCTTTGAGTCCGGCGAATGAAAAGCATTGGCGAGGTCTCATAGTTAAAAGAGAGACATAACTCTCCATTTGATCTATCTACCCATCTATCTTCTCTCCATCTACTTCTCCATTATATACAGGAAGGTTCAATTTTGCGTCAACCTTGATCGGGGCCATGCCTTGTATTTTTTTATACATTCTCCCGTCGGTTTGAGGCTCGGGCTCCTCTTGCATGATCTGCTTGCCGGGGCGTCGCGGAACTTCAATATCCTCTTGCATATGGGAACGCTCACCTCTCTTCCTTAACGGATTCATTTCTTGTGCGTTCGGGGTATACCCATGTTCGGCTCGGGTGTCGGGGTGGCTGCTCCGTGCTTGGTTCCCAACCATCTATTGCATGAGGTGCACCAAGCTGGAGATTGCTCGTTGGTCGACTCGACAACCTTGTTAATCTTGGTCCGTCGTGCATTTGCAACTTCGGCAATAAAGTCTCATCTGTCTTGTTGCCATGGTAGTGAATCTGCTCCTCCGTGACTGTCGTGGCGTGACCTGACTGTGGAGTCTCTTGCGTCTTCGCCGTGGCTCTGTTCCTTGTTTGGATCACCATTTCTCGGCTAGGAATTCTTGTTGTGCTCGGCTGTGTCTCCTAAGCGTTCCCTCACGTCCAACTCTGATACACTTGATCAGGACTTAGTCTCAAAGGTCGATTCTCCCCGGAGAATAAGTGGATGAATAATAAGGATCTAGGAAAAGTAGAAGTGGTGGCCGAATGGTAGAACACTACGATTGGAGAGATAGACTTTGGTCGGATGGCAAAGATGCTAAATCCTATTTTCTGTTGTATTTATAAACAAAACATAAGTACATTAAATATAAAGCAATTGAATTATGCTAACTACTTCTTTAATGAATACAATGAATCCCTGTCTGAGGGTTCCAACGGAGCTCTTTTGTCAGGAGCATTGAACCGACAATTCGTCTTCCGTGCTTACTATTGGTTCTCCACGCCCGACCTTTCGTCTTCCGGCGCCTACGAACTGGGGTCGGTCTGGCTAATGCTCACCTCGGCCTCGGCCATGCCCACCTCGGTTCGCTCATGCCCACCTCGGTCTCGCATGCCAACTCGGCTATGCCCACCTCGGCCATGCTCCACGCTCGGACTGGGTATGCCTCTCGCTTCGGTTCGTCACGCCTGCCTCGACTTGGTCACGCGTCTTGCCGATGTCGGTCTCGGTCATGCCTGCCTTGGTCTGGTCATGATCTGCGCCTCGTCTCGCCATGCCTGCCTTTGGTCCTCGTATCTGCCTCTACCGCTTCGTGTCTCGCACCGCAGCCCTCGGGCTCGGTCATGCTCTGCCACTCCTCGGTCTCGGCTTGGACCACCTCGGCCATGCCAAACCGGTCTTGGTCAATGCCCACCTCGTCTCGCTTGGACCAAACTCGGTCTCGGGCCATCTTCGGCCTCAGCCTTTCCAACCTCGGCTCTCGGTCATTGCCCACCTCGCCTCGCTTGGACCACCTCGATCTCAGCCCCACCTCGGCCTCAGCCTTGTCCACCTCGATCTTAGTCATGCCTGCCTCAGTCTTGGACCACCTTGACCTCGGTATTGGTCATGCCGACGTCGGACTGCAACGGTGTGTGGTGTTATTATGGAATTGATAATAATGGACGTCACCAGGGCGTCGGTGTGTGGTGTTATCACTCCGTCAAAGTCGTTGTCGTCGAAGATAATTAGGTTCGGATCCTCTGGATCTATCGGTTATCTTCGTTCTGAAGGAGGTCTCAAGCCTCCATTCTTTTCGCTTTCCTCCCCGGGAGGTTCTCCGTCGATCTCGCCGGATAAAGTTGATTTCTCCGTAGTGTATTTGGTGTGTCAGCTCTAGCTGTCTTCCGGGTGCCGGCAATGGTGAGCGGGGCGGAGGATCGTCCTGTCTTTGGGCTTGGTTACCTCTTCGTGGGATAAATTCGCGGAGTTCACCTAGTCTTATTTTTTCCTTAAGATAGTCGCAAAGTTGGCGACAATCCTCGGTGAAGTGTACATGCGATTCATGAAAGTAGCAGTATTTTTCCTCGTTTCTTTTCTTCGGTGAGGCTCTGATAGGAGGCGGCCTTGCCACTTGTTCCTTAGTCTCCAGTACATGTGAGATTTCTTTTCGTGGAACGGACAAAGGGGTATACTCCACAAATCTTGTGTTATATACTGCTTTTGGTTAATTTGGAGAGCTCTGCTATCGCTTGGGTTCTTCATCTTTTTCTGGCCATCGTGATTGGGGTTATCTTGGGCCCTTCCTCCCCTCGAAGAGGTGCCTTATCCCGAGCTCACCACGATGGGAGAAGGTTTAGTTACAGTGTGCTTCCCCTTGATTGTCCCACGGTTTATTAGTATCTCTTCTGCCAAGGCGCAATCCCGTAGTCTTTTAAAGTCTTCTTCCGCAGTTTTAGGTGTGTTGCGGTGGAATTCGTAGGCTAATTGCTGTTCTGCAATGCCAATTTTTAGGGCCGTTACGACGAGATCGTTGCTCTTATTCCCAGCTTGATTTGCTCTCGGTAAACTGATTGTAGTAGGCTCATCAAGGTTTCGTTGGGCTCTTGTTTGATGTTCATTATTGAATCAGGGTTCTTTTGGAAATGAGTGCTGGAGAAAAACCTTGAGACAATCTTGTCTACAAACTAATCCCAGTTCGCTATGCATGTTAGGAGTAATTAGTTGAACCAGGTTAAAGCGTGGCCTTCGAATAATATTGGGAGGACGTTGCAATACAGCATTTCGTCGCATGGGTATGCCTTTATTGCCCGAACGAAATGACGGATGTAGTGCGTAGGGTCTGTGGTGCCGTCGTATCGATTGATATTTGGCGCGATATACCCCACGGGGTACGGGGACGCCACTATCTCTTCCGTGAACGGTGAGAATCGATCGGCTCCAGTGAATGAAATATTGAAACACTTCTTGATTGCCGGAGGAGCGGGGAGGGCCGGGACGGCCTCTCGTCGTTGAGTGCACCGTAGCTCTTGGAGTCTCCCTTCTTTAGATCTTCCAGAACTTACTTCGTCGCCGTGTTCATCCTGACTTGAATGTACGGAGAGCCGTCGTTTTTGGTGCGATTCGCGTCGCCTCGGGTCTTGGCCGGGATGGTCTGCCTGGCTTCTTCTAGGGGGGTCCCTTGCAGAACGTTGGTGTTGGGGCGGTAATCGTTGATTGGCTGGGTCTCTCGAACGAGCAGGCTCTTATCGTGGTGGAGGGTTAGTAAGTCCGAGTTCTGTCGAAAGCAGACTCCCTCCTGCTAATTTTCCCTTTGTTGCACCACTGACGTGCCTGGGATCTCGTCCCGGACTGACGGACTTTGAGCTTGTTGTGAGGCAGTAGCGGTTATATTTTGTTCTCGTAACACCGCTCGTACGGTTTCTTGTATTACTTGTTGGACCAACGGGTTGGTTAGGATTTCGAGCTGTGCGGCTTCATAGGCGTCCAAAGATTGAGATGGGAGCGTCTCGGGGACACGAGATTGGCTCCAGCGCCTATCAGGCGTTGTGATTGGCGGGGATGGGAGTTGGTTGGTGTGAAGCGTCGGTTGTTGACGAGCTCGAGAGGTCGATTGACGGGCTGGTGACTTCGAGTTGATGCGAACCCCGTCGAACTTGTCGCGGAACCCAGCAACAATAATATGGTAAAAACCCCGAATCTTTCGAGACAGCGATTTCGATAGATGGAATATTGACCCCGTAAGTATATCGACCTAGAAACCAATATTATAAAACGTGAAAAGTAGAGAATATTGACCCCGTAACTATAAAGAACTAGAAACCAATATTATAAGAAGCTTTAAGAACTATAAGTAATCGACTTGCACCTTGAAGCATTAAGTTCGACAAGAATAAATAGGAGAAAAATCTCTCACATAAGTATTGATAGTTGCTGAATATATTGATTTGAAATTAAAACCTATGGAAGAACTTATGTTTAATGCTCTTGTAATCTGAGACAATTAAGGAAAAGCACAAGTTCTAACATAGAAAAAGAGAAAACAATAATAAGTCATTTAATGCTTGGTTCGAATTTCGGCAATCCACTAATGCTTTGGTTCGAATTCGGCAATCCATTAATGCTTTGTTAGAATTCTGACAATCCATTAATGCTTGCTTGGAATTCGGCCAAAAGTTGGTGGGCATCTTCTAGAAGGCATTCAAACCAGATTTGAAGTAATTGAAATCTTCTTTTAATGCCCCAATGTGTCATGATGAGGTCCAGCACTTTTGATGACCAAAATCAGCCCCAAGTTGACTTGTTCGTCTCTCGAGAGAATGTGCCTCTGCACGAACATGTATCCATACGTTCTGCAAGGCTTGCTCCAATCTCTTGGCGCGTGCCTTAGTGACTGGTTCGGTAGGAATTTGCAACTTGTCCTCATGCTCGGAGTTCGTCTCCACGTGATGGTCCCTATCATCCCCCATTCTTCAAAAGGATTTGTCCTCGAATCTGCGCCCACATCAAAGGGAGAAAGAAAAGAAACATTGAATGTAGAACTCACTTGATACTCACCCGTCAAATCGAGCTTGTATGCATTGTCAAGCTTGATAATCTTTTCTAAGACTTGGAATGGTCCATGTACTCTCTTATTCAACTTTGATTCCTTTGGCTTGGAAATCTCTCCTTCCTGAAATGAACCCAAACCCAATCTCCTGGTTCGAAAGTGACATGATTTCTTCTCTTGTTGGCTCGAGTGGCAGCTTGCTCGTTCTTTTGCAAGATGTGTTCCTTTGCTTCTACATAGATTTTCTTCACCAATTTTGCCTTACGCTTTCCACCAAGGCTGACAATCTCACCAATAGGTAATGAAGTTAAATCCAATGGGGTTAGTGGATTAAAGTCATAAACAACCTCAAAAGGAGAAAACTAAGTAGAAAAATGCCTGACCCCATTATATGCAAACTCAATGACTGGAATGCAATCTTCCCAAGTTTTCAAGTTTCTTTAATAACAGCTCGCAACAAAGTTTCCTAAAAATTCGATTCACAACCTCTTCGCCCATCAGTTTGTGGGTGGAAGTGGTAGAAAATTAATAGCTTTGCCCAATTTTTCCACAAAACACGCCAAAAGGCGTGGACTCTAGGAACTTAACATCACGATCACTTACAATGTTCTAGGAATGCCAATGGCAAACGCATTACTTCACTATAAAAAAGAATCTGCGACATAAGTAGATCAATCCGTTTCTTTACAAGGAAATAAAATGAGCATCTTTGAAAAACGATCCACTACTACAAAGATAGAATCCTTACCATTTTTAGTCCTAGGCAAACCCAAAACAAAATCCATTTACACATCAGTCCATGGATGACTAGGAACGACAAGGCATGTAAAGTCCATGATGTTGAATCTTAGACTTAGCTTTGTTACATGTGACACACCTAAGATAGATCCTCTCAACATCTCGCTTCTTACGTGGCCAAAAGAAATGCTATCTCAAAACATTTAAGGTCTTTGACATACCAAAAGTGCCCCATTAAACTTCCCCCATGGGCTTCCCTAACAAGCAATCTCGTATGGAACTTTGTGGAATACAAAGCTTGTTCTCACGAAACAAATACACCTTATGCTTATAAAACTTGTCAAATGCCCCATTTTCACATTCAGAAAAAAAAACTTCCTTAAAATCATGATCATGCAAGTATAACTCTTTGATATGTTCAAATACCAAAAGCTTTGGCATCAAGAGTTGAGATAAGTTATACCTGCGGGATAAGGGCATCCGCCAACAACATTTTCCTTACCTTTCTTATGTTGGATCACATAGGGAAACATCTCGATGAGCTTGATCCAACGTGGGTTCAGCTTGCTTTGACCCTTCAAACGCTTCAAAGACTCATGATCGGTGTGAATGATGAACTCCTTGGACCACAAGTAACGCTGCCATGTCTCCAAAGCCCTCACCAAAGCATAGAGCTCCTTGTCATATGTGGAGTAGTTCAACGCAGGCCCCATATAGCTTCTCACTGAAGTAAGCAATAGGCCTCTTCTCTTCATATGTACGGCAACTATACCAATGCCGGAAGCTTTTCTTTCAAGGTATTGAATGCCTTCTCTTACTCCTTGCGCACAAATCTTCTATAGAATCCAGCAAGACCATGGAAACTTCGGACCTCAGTAATGGTAGTGGGTGTAGACCATTCCCGGATTGCTTTCACCTTCTCTTCATCCACTTCCACACCCCTGGAACTTACAAGAAAACCAAGAAAAACAACTCTTTCCAAGAAAAAGTCACACTTCTTAAGGTTATACAATTTCTCCTGCCTCAATACCTCAAGAACACA
>MJHO01000745.1:0-14722 GCA_002076135.1 Xerophyta viscosa | reverse complement strand
TTCAGATCTGTCTTTTTATGTCATTTACTTGTCATTTGTGACTGCTGACGTGGCTACTAACATGGCAGTCGTGTTAGCAGCCACGTAGAAAAAGTGTTGGCCCCATCAACAGCACAAACAACATATCTAACGGTGAGATTAGTGGAAGACTTTTCTTTGAAACTTTAGGGTTATCTCGGTAACATTTGAAAGCTCATGGGTTATGACTTGCCCATTTTAGTATAGTAAGGGCTCAAAAAACAAAATTTTGTCAACGGACAAAGATAGGAAAATATGACTTGAAAAATTTGAAATTACTTTTTAGCTAGTTCAAACGGTCTATAGATAAATCGTAACTTCAATATGATTTCTATTCTAAAAAATCTTCAAATTTAAGCAGCATCATTATGATTACTGCATCATTCAACATGCATACACGCTCTGAATATTAGTATTATAGTTGATAGGAAGATTGTTGCAATAGAAATTATCATTGCTTAAGTAGTAAATGCTATTAATATGTTTGTATTAGTTCATAAAATTCAAGCCTTTCAATAACTCTTGTGATCAATGTGGTATTGGACTTCTTATGCTAGCTTATGACTTTTGAGTTTAGTGGAATTTCAAACTTTGAATAATTGATTCAACACGGCTTGCGCAGTTATAGTCATATGTTTCTCTTCTGAAAGTCATTTATGTTTGGCCTAGTACCAGTATCTTTGTTATTCTATGCCAGCTGCTGTCTTTGTACTAAGGTTGCTACTACTGAGCGAGTCAAGGTTTTAACTCGGATACGGCATGTGCTAACCGTGCCATGCTGACCATAACGACACACATATAATTTTATTTAAAAAAAGTTTTGGCACTTGGCGATATTGCCATTGAGCACAGGCAGCACAAGCCTTGATCTCGGTCGGCCGTGCTCATGCACGTACTTGGAAACATGGATGGCATAGCCTCTCCATGTTCTAGGTGGTATGGCCATGTAATACGGACCAAATTTGTGCAATTTCTTAATGTTGTCAATTTATCTGATTTTTTTTGCGTTGTCTTTTTCTGAATGTGGATGCATGATAACAGGTGCGGTTTTTCTAGTTTGCTTGGTCATCACTTGCAGGTCTGAAGAAACACTCTTTTAAAAAACATACTTAACTACTTCGTTACATGAATATTTGATATGCTGAATAAGCTAATTCTTTCTCCTAATACATTTTGCAGTTTACGGAGTTCAGCTATCATACTGATAGTATTGGCTATAATTGACCTCGCTATGATGGTAACGCTTTTTATTTGTAATATGTCTTTATACATCGGATGTTAGTATAAATTCTGAACACTTACTATTGGACTAGAAGTTTCTTCTTAAAAATCACAAGGAAATAACAATTCGTTCCGGTCGCTATTTTTTCGAGATTGTGAAGTAAAACATTCACCTATCAACTGAAATCAAATGCATCTTTTTGAGACTGTCGAAGTAAAACGTTCAAGTCCTGGCTTGGCCCTGAAACCTGTTAATGATGCTTGACATTTTTGTACCCAATGATTTTCTTTGGTGTTCCATTCCACTCTAACTTACTTAGTAAATGATATCTACACTCTACCATAGTGTCAACAAAGTTGGCGTTAGATTATAATTAGTCAATATGATCACTAGGTCACATGCTGGCTTTGAAAAAAAGCTTTCATATAAAATTTTAATCTATCTTTTGAAATTTTTGTGTATAATTTTGCGGCTTCAGTTTTGTAGCTGCCTTCATAACTTTAAAGGAAATACTTAGAACTAGATTAATTAGGCCTCTCGTTGCTTAAAGTTTGTTAGTTTCTATACTAGAGACTTAGATTAACATAGGCCCCGTGTGCTTAAAAGTTTATTGTCAGTATGAATCGGGAGACTTTTTGACCTAAATGTTTGTAGCCTCTTCTATAGCTTATACATAACGTGATTCATTTTATCATTTGAAGTGGGGGACAAATCTGTTATTTCCTATGGTTGAGTCAACTCCGATGTTCCTAATCTTAGCGTCATATCTAACAGGGGAAATTATGGCAATTCTTGGAATCCAACCCAAAATAGAGTTCCGTCGACCTTGTGTATGTCAGTAGGAATTGCAGTGGAATTTTTTGTGTCAACCCACGCATGCTTTTCTGGTACTCACTTTCCATCTTGTCTTTAATACCTAATAGAAGTGGCAATATCTATATGATGTTAGTTAGCTTTATGTGGACATCATGTGCAGCCCAACTCCCAAACTTAATGAAAACTGTATAGTTTAACATTTTCATGCTGTTGAGTATGTTCATCTACTTTATAGCGACTATTCAAACATCACAAATATAAAATCTGTAACCTATTCAACCTTATAAAAGTAAGGTCAGTGGTTATATAAAACTTCACTAAAAAACGTGGAAATGTTTATAATTACTATTATTATTCCTTCATCTCAAAACAGAAAGACTTGTCTTATGACAAACTTAACTTCTTATCAAACTTAAAAGTTTACCATCCTCATATTGAAAAGTTTCATTCTCAAATGCTTACCACAAGAATTGTGCAAAAAATGGCAACGAGTGTAAAATAGTCCTTTTCATATTTTTTTTTTCAGATAAGAGTGGAGACGGGGACCCGTGCTAAGAAATCTCTGGCTTACTGATGGGTGATTTCTTGTTTTCAGGTGATAAGAATTTAGTTGATTGTACCAACTTCGACTGTATTTTGCAGTTGGCATGGTAATTATTGGCACTAGAAGGGTTTTGATTTTGCAATGAACTGCAAATGCAGCTGAAAACAAACAGGCTTCTATAAGTATCTTTATACTACACTTTCAATGCTTTCCTTGGATTTTATGATACTCTTTATCCTTAGTTGCTGCTGGACATTGCATGATAACTTCGCAACCTTGGTCCAGTTGGGATCCATTGGACTCTGCATAATTAGGAAAAATCTGCAGATTGCATGATAACTTTGAAGGCTTTTTCTACTGAATTCTCCATCAGGTATGACCTCTTTCCTTATGTACGAAGGTGTTTAACGAGAACTTCAAATATGATCCTTGCCTCATACATTCTCCTATTATGATGGGTAACAATTATATACGTGGTTTTGGAACCAGTTGAATCATGACAGTGACCACTTAGTGTGCCATCTATAGCAGCTTCATATGCTTTGTATAATAACTGTTATAAAGAACTATTGTGTAAGGTAAATGGGTTAGCTTTGTTGCGAGGGCTTCTTCAGCAGATATATATATATATATATAATTATTATGTATGTTTGTTGTTTGTTTGCTCACAGTGCCATATTCCTTTAGCTGCAAAATTCTTGGGTATACGTTTCCTTGCAATGAATCCACTCTTACGAAGCTAGTAGATGTTGTTTATTCTACCGATTTAGAAGATCGGAAAATTTTTTGTGGTATGCTTTTCTATTGCTTTCTTCTTTTTTTTTTTTTTTGTAGGCACTGAAATATCTCCACCACGATCCTGCCAAAAGTTTTTGCAGGTCTACCTATTTCCAAAAGTTTTTAGCATAGTCTTAATAGGGTTTCTACCATGGTCTTGTTTTCCTTTCCGGTAAGCATTTCCAAATGTTTCTAGAAACATGTGTCTTCATAAATTCGTAGCTGTTTGTACAGTTTGAGTGCTTCGTTCCAGTTTGGACTTAAAAAGGCTTCTGTGAAAAAGGTGGTGTTGAGCATCTGTGGATCTCCTTCAAGGTGTGTTCCCCTAGAAAAGCAAGAAAATCAGCCAAGCGGTTCAACTCAATCGACTTATCCAGCTTCGTAACGATCAGTAAATTGCTTTTGCTTTTCCTATCGTAGGCACGTGTATTTTCAACTTTTTATATTTCTCGAGTGTATTATGTATATATGTATAGATAAAGAGAAGAGAAGGAAAGCTATAGTGTAGGATATTTTGGAATGTCTAGCTGCAAGTGTCATTTATTATTCCCGATTAGTTTCTTCTAGAATGCGGTATGTAATAAAATAGAAAAATAAAGAGTGAGGTTTTCTTTTTCCAGATTAGTTTCGAATCTGGAATGCAGAAGCAAAATAGATTGCTAAATGGGGTGTCTTTGGGTGCACGGAAGCCTGACCTACTGGCCCTAACATTTCTAGAGATTCGTCGAAAGGTCAGAGGTTTAGACAAACTAATTTCGTGAATTTTTTTAAAATTTTTTGACTAATGTATATTGATGTTTTGTTTTTGAATATTTGCAAAACTAAAATTCCAATCATCATTCTAACTAATGGCCTTGGTGGCGGCTATATGTTTGTGCCACGTCGTTGGTTCAACTAACACCATCGCAACTACAAAAAATTGTGAGGTCATTCTCACTTTTGTAAATTCAAAAGGAACCTGTCCTGTGAGTTTATCCATTTTCATGTTTTAGCATTTTCGGATATTTTAGCTGAACTTCATGTTGCATAAATTCAACATAAGGGATTTGTGGAAAACGTTTTGGAAGTGATAGTTGAGCTGTTTTCGAAAGATCCATAAATAAATTTGTTAATATGATCTGATCCAATTGATGGCAAATTTTACAGCACTAATGACTTGGTGGTTATAAACTTCTACAAAGCTTTAAAAAATCGGATAATTTCAGTGAGAAAGTCAGGTTTTCTTGTGTGTTGTAACTTCTAAGACCAAATTAGTGATTTTTAATATATCAGCAAGATCAATTTAGGCAATATACCATGCAGGAAGCCAATGACTCTTTTGGTTTTCCGATTTTTTTGCTAAAAAAATACAAAAGTTTTTAAGGTTTTTGAAACCTGACTAAAATTTTGGCCCATTATTTTTGCTGCTGCGTACTTATTTATTTGCATTATTGTTTTTGTTGCCAAAATATTAAATTAATTAGCGTGAGAGAAATTATAATGGAAAATTACTTTATATTGTCGACGGTTGCTATTAATTCAAAAAATAGCAACTCTAAAGAAAACAGCATGCATGTTGGGATGGAAAAAATTAGAAAATTGGGAAGCACTTTACACATTGGCCACCACTTCTCCAAACCCTAAACAACAACAAAATTGGGCAATTTTCAAAAATAAAGGACATGAACACGGCTTTGATACTGTAATAAAAAATATAAATATTTAAAAATAACATATATTAAGTATTTGAATATCTAAAAATATAATAACGTTCAATAACGAAGTCTATAAATATTATAAATTTTCCGCCCATAAGATAAAGAAAACTAATTACATAAATAAAAATAAAAAATATAATGTTTTAGTACAACTATATTATACTACTTACTGTTACTAATAAATTATATCTAACTTCTCTCAAAAATAATTTCATTTTCTCTTTAAAAAAAAAATGAACATGCGTGTCGGATACTTCTATTTAGCATGTCCGACACATGTTAACAATCTTTATATTTTTCGGACAGTTCTCAGATGTGTCCAATACGTATCCGACGATGTCTGCGGTAGGTCAGATCTTATCCACCACGTGTTCGTATTGGATATTATATGAATACTGTACGATAAAAATTATGAGATGTCCATACATCTTCGAGACAGATGGATGCATGAACATGTCCTAAGCGTCTTATCCTAATATCCCTAATAGGGGACCGTAGTCACTCTATGACATGCTATTTGCGGTAGTTACAAAATTATTTGCATGTGAAGGGGTCCATAAAAAGGACCAATCGGTACACTTGACAGGGATTAACAACTTGTAAGATGTATTATTACCAATAATTCTTTTTTAATTTGTTTTTCTTCAAAATTTGTTGGGAGGCTTACCTTTAATCCCTACTTCAATAACAATATTATAAATAGGTCTCTTATTAATAATTACTTAGTTTTCACATTCCAAAATACTTATTTGAAATATATTTTGAAAATAAATTTATAAATTTAATCAAAAACCTTTTTGGTTTTTTTAATTTTTTAAAAAAATATTCTAATAAGGGTAATTTAGAGATTCAAGCTTAAGTGTTAGCGGATTAGTTTTTTATAATTCGTTAAACTTATTAGAACATCAAAATATCTATTTTAAAGGTTTTTTTTTTTTTTAAAATGTTTTAGTATAAAAATTAAAATCACATCGAATTTATTTTTTTTTTCTTATATTCAATCTCTTCAAAATTACTTACTAATTAGTAAAAATACCTCTAGATAATTTTAGATATGATTCTTTGAGTTCGATACCATGATGGTTCTGGAAATGATTACAGTTCGTCAAATAAAGATAAATGTTTTGATCATTTTCCATCATCGAGATGGTGGTTGACGGGGGAAAAAAATTTTGAATATAAATTATTAGAAAATTACTGTTCAGCCTCCCCCGTTTTCCGTTTTTGACTGTTCAGCCCCCCGAAACGCGTTTCCCCGCCGACGTGGCGGCGCGCGCGTGCCGCCACGTGGCGTTTCGGGGGGCTGAATCGCGATACCCCAAAATTAGGGGGGCTGAACAGTAATTTTCCTAAATTTATATCACATCGAATTTTTTTTTTTTTCTATATTTTAATCTTCTTAAAAAATACTATAAATATAGCTGTAAATATATCGACCCCAAGAAACATAATCAAGTCCTCGTTCTGTCTTCTCCGCTGGCGTCTCTCCCCTGCTCCTTCTCTCCTGTGTTATCTTCACCTCATCTCCGCTCAACCTCAGCGGTGCTCTGCCGTCGCTGATGAAGGACCTCATGTGTCTCCGCCGCTCATCGCCGCCGCTTTTTCGGCGGAGGTCTTCCTCTGTCACCGTCGTACTCCTACAGGTAATGGAGGATTAGTTGCTGGACTCGTAATTAGGTAAAATCCTAACGATGGTATTCTCGTTTGATAGATCTTGTTTCTAATATCGAATTAGAATAATCCGAGCCATCCTCAGTGCAACAGAACTTGACCTAGCTGTGTTTCTTGAATCCAAATAATTCTCATTGTGATTTTTTTACAGAATTCCTGCGTTAGATTTCATTTTTCGAAATTCTTTATCTTTTTTTTTTTTTTCGTTTCATGATTATTTTTTTATCTAAGTTGTCCTCTTAGATTATTGTTTCGTAGTTTCATGACGAATTTCTCTAATCTTGGCAAATGAAAAGATCGCCTGCTTTGGTAATCATCAGAAGCGAGTAATGTAGTATCTTTGTGCTTCTAATCAAGTTCATTACCACATATCCTCTTCAGACTGGTTTTCAATTAAGGTCGTTTACTTAAATTACACGTCCTTTTCAGATTATCATTTCATAAATTAATTGTTAAGAACAAAAATTTAATGCAAAACTTTGGCTTGCCTTTGGTCTTCAAGAGATTAAATATCAATGTATAGGCAAATATTTAAACCGCACTCTCGCAGCTATTTATACTTTTCAACCTAATTTACACTTATCATTCGCCGTTTAAGTTCTAGTGTTAAATTATGTAGATTAAATTTGAGATCTATGAAGTGTTTATATCAAAAGAATGTCACAGTACTGAGGTTTTTTTTTATTTTTTTTATTTTGTGAGATAAACAGTAATTTGCCTGTTCAAATTCATATTGCAGCTACACATCTATATTTGTAGTATTTTCTGTGTGCTTCCATTTTATTTTATGTTTCATCATTAGACGACACACGCATGTGCATGAAAACATCTATTTTCATAACTAGGGCAATAAAATTACTGTTATAAATAGTTATCATAACTTATTATTATAGATGGTTACTATAACTTACTTACTTTAATAGGTTTGTTACTTATAACTTACTATAACTTAAGTCCGACAGCAACAACCTGTTCGCTACGTTAGCTAGACTCACCTTTTTCATTTTCTGTAGGGATTGCTATTCATGTTTTCTAGATTCAAAACTTGTCATAAATCCTTTAGAGCTTTTGTACTAATCAGTAGTTCGGACTGATTGTACTAATCAGTAGTTGGGACTCATCTGTATACAAATTATAGTGTAATCTATTCTTTAGTGCTTTTGCTTAATTTTTTTTTTTTTTTTTTCATTTTTTTAAACATGTCGTCCAATCCGTTCAGATTTTGAAATCTCAAATTGTCTCATCCCTTCTTCTTTGTCTCACTACACTCGATCTCCTTCCGTGCCACCCGCTGTACCTCATGCCGCTCTGCTTACCATCGCCACCGATGTTGCTGCTGTATTCTGTCTTGTCTCTGCTCTCTTGTAGGCACAATAATGACAACTGAAAAATTTACGCCTCAAGGATAAGTTATGCTTGGTTTTCCTACTTCAGCAGATATTTTTTTGTCTGATGATCTTTCCAATATTGATTTATGTCCATCATATTTTTTACTAAGTTATTTGTCTCTTATTTTAAAACCCACCGTAATCAATATTTGCTCTGTAATGTGCTAGGTTTTGAAAATTGCTACAATCAACTGTTCAGTACTTGCTCATCATTTACTTCTCTTAATTTTCATATGCAAAGTTTCATAATTACATGTTATTAAATTTTGTATAGTTGATGAAGACCTTTGGTCTCTCACATTATATTCAATCTTCTAATTGCAGGCTTTTCTATTGCTGTGTCCTTTAAGTGCCGGGTTGTCTCATTTACATCATAGAACGTTGGTTGATGCCACTTCCAAGAGAACATTAGAGTAAGGGTTCCAAGGACTTAATTTGTATTTTCCTGCTAACACTCCCTTTTTTCAATTTTCTTTACCTTAAAAAATTCTTGTTGGATCATCTACTCTTAGTATCTAGCCAGAAGTGTCTGTGCTTTTTTTTCATGTGTAATACCATTTTTGTTCATTAAACGGAATTGCATTATTAATCGCATGAAAGTGATGACCTCACTATGTCATCAAGGATCTTTAATTCTTACCCAATTTTCAAAAACCAATAGCAGAAGCATTGGTTGCTTCCAGTTTCTATTTGACAGTTGCACTCTAGGGATATACTCATGAAGGATTCTGGGTAACAGTTTAGGAGGGCGCAAAGTTCCTTCTTGATTGTTGATGCACACGTTTTATGTGGGATTTAAAATGTGTTGAGTTATTCAGTGGAATGTAGAAGGCTTACTAGATTAGTTTAAGTTGCTTTGATGGATACTTGAGAACACATGGTAGACCGCTTTTAGTGTAATTACAAAAAATTAGGATAAAATTTTGCATGTCAATTCAGCTAGATGACCTGTTAAGACATAAGAGTAGCTTATTCATGTATGGAGGTGGTTATTAACTGGTTGATGCCCTATTAGCCTGTCTTAAACCAAATTAGATTTTGCAAATGATGACCCACTATCTAGTTGACAAAATCAGGCTATTGTGTCTTAAAGATTGTCTTCCATTTGTTTGGTCCTTAAATAACGTTAAAGTGGATTTATTATTGTCATCTTGTGGATCCTACGTTAACTTTTGGGATCCCCGACATTGAGTTCAAAACTGTGCAATGAACATCAAAATTGGTCAATTTCTTTCCTCAAGTTTGGTTTATTATGACTTCACATGCCTGCCTATATTTCCTGTCATTTTTTTTCATAGGTTTGGCGAGTGTCAAGGTTACATATGAACTTATAACTGTATTATCAGCTAGAGATTTTTTAGTGCAATACTTGAAACTTTCACTATTAGGGTGCAGGATTATTTGCACACAAAACGGGTGTAAATAATATTACACCGCTATCAATCCCTTCTATTTAGGCTAATGATTACTTGTATAAAATTGTTACCCCAAACCCAAAATGTTTACGGTTGTACCGGGTGCATGGTTAGGCGGCGATATTTTTCTGCTGAAAACTTGTATGTCATTAGCAATCTAAATATGCGACTGTTGTAAACGTTATTTCTCAGTTTCAGCACCCCCTTCTTTAACAATTACTATGGGGAACTACAAATTGACATATTCCTTGGAAGTTATTCCCTGATATGCCCATTTTCACCATCTGCTTTCTTTCTTGTAATGGCTAAGTTTCCCATTAGGCATTCCGGTTTTTTATGTGAAGGGCTAAAAATTGGCTCGTGGAAATTGTGTAGTAGAAAGCATAGCGATATGATGGTTGATTTTTCTTGTTTGTCTATTTTTGGCTTTCTTAAACATGTTATAATATGTACGAAGGAAGTCCCAATTGGTATTTCTTGCATAATTATGAAAGACTTAGCTTTTAAAGCAATGTCTTGTTATTAATTTAGCTGTACGCGATAATCACTCAGTAGATCTATCCTCCTATTACGTGATGAATTGATTTCAAGAACCAATTGTGAATCTAACTTCTGTGAGGATAACCGATAGAATGAGGCAAAGGGTACTTTTTGCTCTGTATGCCACTCTTCCATATGTGATATGTGATTGGTTAACGGTGCATCACTGTTTGTATTCCTTTTACCATGAAACTATATGCAGAGATTCGTCAATGTATTGGTATTTGCCCAGCAAACGCACGATGGAAAGTTCTGATTGTCCCAATGCTACACATTCTTTAAGGGTATCTCTTAGTTGCCACTCTTTCATTTCTTCTGTGTTGAAACTTGAATCAAATCTTGGCTTAGGAATATTTCTTCAATCTTGGCCCAACAATTACAGTAATGTTTATGCTCGCGTTGCCGATCAATTGAACATTACGTGGACAAGTACAACTACGGTTTGTAACAATGACCATTTGCTCTACTACTCTTTTAGCGCTTTCCTAAACTTTTTTCTAAATTGAAAGTGTTAGTCTTTTTTATTATTTCCTACTCACCTAGATTCACTAAACAACATATACTGCATCCTTGATATTTTTAAGCAGGTGCACTCTTCTACTCCATTTTTTGTCTAAGAGATAATCATCATTACCCTAGGGCACTCATGACGAACGTACAACTCCCGCCTCATGAGTGGGGGTTGTAGATACGAATGGAATTCGCTATTGTTTAAAGGTTTTTTAGAAACCGACATAAAAAAATGGGGTTTTCATATCGGTGAACACTGTGGCTGTGATGACTCCTAGGATTCAAAATAGAATGGGTGCATCTGGAATTATAAAACCAACTCTTACCAATCGTGGAAAAAACAATTTGTGCTAAATATAACTTGTACCATGACTAAAAAAAATCAAACACTATAATATCTTCTTATGTCTGCTATCATGTCTTGACTGACTCTGTGGTGAAATATCTGTATTAACATCAATGATATTCCAGTTTCCAAGGTCAAAGTCTTTTCTAATTAATGTCCTTCCTTGTAGATGTCCAGCATGCCTGCGAACTTCTAAATCTTTTCTTGGAGACTTTCCTGCTCTCCAAATCAAAGTTTTCTTATCATGTGACATACTAAAAGGTTTCCTCTTCTGTGGTTTATTATGGATTAAACATGTGTATAGTAGTACAATGTTTCTTTTTTCTATTTTTGGCCATTGAATTCCCTCGGCATGGTGGAGGTCCTAATTTGTATTGTTCTGCTCACCTGACGAACCTCTTGTCTGAAACACTCAATAGGAAAAGTTAACCTGTCATGTCTACCTGAGAGTCTAAGACTATACTTAGCCCTTTTTCTTAGGAGCATTCTAGTTGTTATAAGCATGGCAACCTCTTAACGTGGCACTTTTTTGTTAGATCTAATAACCTTTAGGGTATTGCAAGCGTGCATCATCTATACGTGTTAACAGTAAAGTGAGTTAGAAGATCGATAATATTTTTTCTTTTCATACTTTTTCTTGAAAAGTTATGAATAAGTTGGGCATTTGTTTACTAAAGCATAATATTTTGATTATTTGTGGATGTCGTTCGAAAGAATACTTAACATTTTTTGGTCGACAAGCTGGTCTGAATGAACCTGGTGCACCATATGCAATAAACTTTATTCTGTTGCACCTGAGGTATCTGCAATGAGACCAATGAATGCGACAGTTCATTCATGTGGTGATTCTCACTCGGTTGTTCCTGAGGCGATATCCTTCTTCTCATGTATGTTCTACTTCTTCAGCACCTACTATTCATGATAAATGTTCATGTCATGTCAAAATTGGCTCGTCAAAGGTAATTTGTGAATCAGTATCATTTGATTACTATTACTTCTATAACTAAGTTGAAATCTGGTTAGTTGTACAATTCATTGTATGAGCAGATTAGTTTAAGTTGCTTGTGATGGATACTCGAGAACACATGGTAGACCGCTTTTAGTGTAATTACAAAAAATTAGGATAAAATTTTGCATGTCAATTCAGCTAGATGACCTGTTAAGACATAAGAGTAGCTTATTCATGTATGGAGGTGGTTATTAACTGGTTGATGCCCTATTAGCCTGTCTTAAACCAAATTAGATTTTGCAAATGATGACCCACTATCTAGTTGACAAAATCAGGCTATTGTGTCTTAAAGATTGTCTTCCATTTGTTTGTCCTTAAAAATACGTTAAAGTGGATTTATATTGTATCTTGTGATCTACGTAACTTTTGGGGATCCCCGACATTTGAGTTCAAAACTGTGCAGATAACATCAAAATTGGTCAAATTCTTTCCTCAAGTTTGGTATTTATGACTTCACATGCCTGCCTATATTTCCTGTCCATTTTTTCATAGGTTGGCGGTGTCAAGGTATCATATTAACTTATAACTTATTATCAGCTAAGATTTTTAGTGCAATACTGAAACTTTCACTAAGGGTGCAGATTATTTGGCACCCAAAAACGGTTAAATTAATATACACCGCTATCATCCCTTCTATTAGGCTAAGATTACTGTATAAAATGTTACCCCCAAACCAAAATGTTTACGGTTGTACGGGCATGTTAGCGGCGATATTTTTCTGCTGAAAACTTGATGTCATTAGCAATCTAAATATCGACGTTTAAAGTTATTTCTCAGTTTGCAGCACCCCCTTCTTTAGACAATAAATATGGGGAACTACAAATTGACATATTCCTGGAAGTTATTCCCTGATATGCCCATTTCACCATCATGCTTTCCTTTCTTGTAATGGCTAAGTTCCCATAGGCATTTCCGGTTTTATGAAGGTGCGCTAAAAAATTGGCTCGTGGAAATTTGGTAGGTAGAAAAGCATAGCGTACATGATGGTTTAATTTTTCATGTTTGTCTATTTTTGGCGTTGAAACATGTTATAATTTGTTACGAAGGAAGTCCCAATGGTATCTTCTTGTCAGAATTTAGTGAAAGACTTAGCTTTTAAAGCAATTTTCTTGTTATTAATTTGTAGGCTGGTACTCGATAGATCACTGCCAGTAATCTATCCTCCTATTACGTGATGAATTGATTCAAGAACAATGTGAAATCATAACTTCGTGAGATAACCGAGTAGAATGAGGGCAAAGGGGGTACTTTTGCTTGTATGCACTCTTCATATTGATAAATGTGATGTTAGCGTGCATCACTTTTTGTATCTTTTTACCAGGAAAGTATATGCAGATGGATTCTGTTCAATGTATTGTATTTGCAGCAAACGCAGCGATGGGAAAGTTCTGAGTTGTCCCAATGCTACACATTCTGTTAAGGTATCTCTAGTTGGCCACTCTTTTCATTTCTTCATGTGTTGAAACTTGAATCAAATCTGTGGCGTAGGTAATATTTCTTCAGAGCTTGTGCCCAACAATTACCGGTAATGTTTATTGCTCGGCTGATCAATTTGACACATTACGTGGACAAGTACAACTACGGTTTGTAAAAAACAGAATGACCATTGCTCTTGACTACTCTTTTAGCGCTTTCCCTAAATTTTTCTTTAATTGAAATGTTAGTCTTTTTATTATTCCTACTCACCTTAGATTCACTAAACAAACAATTACTACATCATTGATATTTTTAAGCAGTGCACTCTTCTACTCCATTTTTGTCTAAGAAATAATCATCGGGATAGCGTGCACTCATGACGAACGTACAACTCCCGCACTCATGATGGGGGGTGTAGATACAATGGAATTCTAATATGTTGAAGGTTTTGTATGAACAACACAAATGGTTCTATATCGGGATATACTGAGTGGCCTTGTGATGACCCTAGATTCAAAAAGATGGTTGCATCTGGAATTATAAAAACAACTCTTACCAAATCGTTGGTGGAAAAAAAACAATTTGTGCTAAATAAACTCTACCATGACTAAAAAAAATCAAACACTATAATATCTTCTTATGTCTGCTATCATGTCTTGACTACTCTGTGGTGAAATATCTTATAACGATCAATGATATTCGGCAAGGTTGCCAAGGTCAAGTCTTTTTCTAAATTAATGTCCTTTCCTTGTAGGATGTCCAGCATGCCTGCGGAACTTTCTAAATCTTTTCTGGGAGACTTTCCTGCTCTCCAAATCAAAGTTTTTCTTATCGATGTGACATCTACTAAAGAGGTTCCTCTTTCTTGTGTTTATTTATGGAATAAACATTATAGTAGACAATGTTTTCTTTTTTCTATTTTTGGTCCATTGGAATTCTCCTTCGGGGCAGGTGGAGGGTCTAATTTGTATTGTTCTGCTCACTTGAGGACCTTGCTTGGTCCTGAAAGCACTTTCAATAGAAAAATGTTTTGATTGTGTACAATAAATTCATTAAAGTACTAAATATCAAACCAAAGAAAACTATTAAGTAGGAGTAGATGTTTGTGATTGTGTTTGTTTTTCTGTCTGTGGTGATTCATTAAAATCATGCCCCATCAGTCTGGTGAATCTACTACACGCCTACCACCTCTAATGGAGATAAGAGCAGCAGAGAGCGCATTTACGCACTACTATAGGGATGAGGGGAATTCAAATGCGAGGTGCAGTGATAAAACCATGACATCCTAACCAGGCAATGCAACCCTACGTTTTTTTTTACTAGGCATTTTTGTGAAAGATCTTTTTTAGAAAT
>MJHO01000744.1:0-14745 GCA_002076135.1 Xerophyta viscosa | reverse complement strand
CCGTCTTGTAAAACCCAAGTTCTTATACGCATAAACTGGTCCTACTCGAATATGCAAATACAAGTTGGTTTTAACCCAAGAAAAGTCTACACATGATGCAACTGATATAGGCAATTTTCAGTTCATAAAAAAAACAATTTTTGGCATATTGGTTAATCAGGAAAGTTTCTTTTGTGGGCATACCAAAAGATTCTAACCTACTCACGACGCATCTTTCTCGATTGAATAGGTCTCTCAGCTCCTAACCTCTTTGCATATCTCATGGCTGAATGAGGTTTTTCTTACCATCTTCCAACCTTAGAATCTCCTTTCAGCATCAACATGCCACAAACATTGCTCAAGTTAGTATTATTTAATTCTTTGATACTTAGTATGCGCGCAACAAAAATCAGGTATATAATTAAATAACGCGCAAGTATAGTTCCCATTAAGAGGTTACCCAAAATACTTTTGCTTGTACAGTATTTGTTTGCATCCTAAAGTATTACAAATAGGTACATCTTTGAGATCCCATTAGCTAGTCAAATTGCCAGAATATAACTGCCATGAAAGAGAATCAAAATATCAAAGTGATTTTGGAAAAGCTGTCATGCTAAATATTTGGTAACACTTTAAAAAATAAATAAATAAATAAAGTCATACCAAGACCATTGATTGAAAACATGTATAAGTTGACCTTTAAAGGGAGAGTGGGCAAAGCTTCAGCAAGCACAACAATTATACTGCTCCTTTAAACTGCAACCTTCAGTCTTGTCACACTAATGAGAAAGAATAAGTACAAACAATAGCATAAGAGCTAAAAAATGTTACCAAATTTAAATATTGACTCTAAAGGGGCATTTGGTAATAGCTTATTAAACTAAATGTGGGTTGCCACGTTTAGGACAGGCACATGTAAAAAAGTAGGGCCACGGTTCTTTTGCTTAGATCCAATCATTCGATATATTCTTGTAAGAAACTCAACAAGCACAATTACTGACCGAAATAACATATAAAATCCACAAAAATAGAAATCTGACATCTAAATGGTCTAACGCGATTGCCAATCTGACCACCATTTCCTTATAAATTTAAAGTCAGAAGTTGTAAGCAAATTACCTACTTAAGTGGCAAAACTAAAGCTTTTAATCTAGAAATTGAACTTCATGTTGCACCATATTGTTTTCCCTAGAGATATAGAGGATTGAGATTTCTCTACGGCTAGTCAGAAATTATGTTGAGTATGTCTGCATGTGAATATGAGTATAATATAGCTCAAATAGATCGCGTAACCTAAATGAAGAATTTAGTGTCTGCTACTAAAGTCAAGCATGTATGGAAGTGATTTTAACCTCTCTTTCACAACAAAACTACCTCTTGCTCCGGGACCAGGAACAAAAGCCTAACCTTCCCCGACACTTAATGTTGTGCTAGTGCATCGAGATGCGCGTTAATCAGCTAAAACCAGCCACGAATCTATCTGAAGTTCTCCAAAACCTAAATCATAGACAGTTAATAGTCAAATAACGTTAGAATCTCAAGCAAAAATGTCGAAACAACAGCTGGCTGTAGGGGCCAGTCAACATCATTAGACTGATGCAAGGAAAAGAAACTTGTGATCCTAGCGAAATAGCAAAAATAGTACTTTTCTAAGTCTTTGCACTTGTCAATTCCTTTTCCTTCAAAATATGGACACATATAATCGTGAAACGACATATAGAAAATGACTCGAAGACTACAATAAATCCCACGGATGGTCGTGGCTTCCTTTAAGCTTCCTTTAAGAGAAGCTCATTCTCTCCAGAATCTGCTCCTTGGTTACCTCGTTAGACATCTTGAAGACATATTAGTTCAGAATCTACCCAAGCCACAACTCATAAACCTGCACACTTGAATAAATTGAGGGATATATAGAATAGTTTAAAACATTCATGCAACTTGAGGAAGGTGTCAAATGTACCTATCATATTCACATACAAGCGCATAATACCATGCCTACTACTATTCATTCCGAAAAGAAAAAAAAAACAACCTTATAAGTCTCCTCAAGTAATGAAGTACTACCTGTATAACTATGGGCTTATGAAAATCTTGCCTGTGCACTTGTTAGATACGTAATCCAGCAATTCATCCTCTTGTACCTAACAGCAACTCATGTTGATATTGCAAAAGCACATAATCCATCTGACCATCATGTTGGCGATAATACGTCATCATATCTGTACTAAGTTAAAAAATTCTCACACTGAAAGTTTGAAACATCAATACATAAGTATGTCAGTGATTTCACACATGATACCATAATATTGCAAATATTACGTCAAAAACTGGAAGAAAACCGATTTCCCACGGAAGGTCAAATGCGGGCACAGCTCCCCTGATTTGCTCAAATTAGGATGTAGGGACCGCGCCCCATTCTGGTCGTCCATTGTATCTCTCACGGATCTCGAGAAATTATATACAACTTGCGTCGACTCGTTTGACCTATTTTTAAGTGTTTTTACAAAAAATTTTGAACTACAAAGTTATAGATTTTGATGCGATCTACAATTTTGTAGTTGAAAATTTTTCGAAAACATGCCAAATAATACACGCCAATAACATTAATGCATAACATATATTAACTTCTGAGAATAATAAAAGCAGGTTATTTTCTTGTTGTTAAAAAATACCTTGTCAAAATAATTTTCTAGGAAAAGCAAATGTACAGGGCATAGCCACACAAATCTAATCACAGGGTTCAAAAGAAGCACTACATAAGATCAAGTACTTATATGCATGGTTCTACATATACCACCCAAAAAAGTTAGATTTAACCCAACTAAAGTCAACACATGCTACTGATATAGGCAACTTCCAGATAAAACAAGAACATTTTTAGGCATCTTTCTTTTTGGGAAACTAGGCCTATCAGTTATCTTTTGGCTAAACAAACTTTACAATTACTACCTTCGAACCCTAATGTTTTTATTGACTTGGGAGTAAATAAACTAAACAAACTTTACACCACAACTTACAACAGATATTGCTCCTTCTCAAGAAATTTTTATTTATTTATTCTTGTTTTTGAGAACTTCACAATATAATATCCAATCCGATGACAAGCGAACGCATAAAACAAAAATCAGAATTACTACATAAATTATTTAAAGTACCATAGAAGTGGACCACGTTATGTTGAAAAAGTATAATTCCAATTTCAGAAGCTGCTCAGAGAAGTACAATAGCTTGTGCTTTAAAAGATATTTGCAACGTTACCATAGTACACAGAACTATATCTTAGAGATGACACTAGATGGCAACATTATTAGAGTACAACTGCACGACAAGAATATCCATGTCACAAAGTGATCTTAAGGGAGGCATGCTAAATCTTGTAACAACTACAAAAAAAGGAAAAAAAACAAAAATAAAAATATGACAAATAGCAGAACAAATGCCATACGTACATGCACATCAGCAGCAGATATGATAACCACATAATAGAATTTTACGATAGACAAATGATTTTTCTAAGGTGATGCATCAAGATTTCACGTGTCGTCTCAAACTGAGATTTAGTAAAGTAAATCTTGTCGATTATGCCGTCAGACCAAGCTCAGGCACATTTTATTTATTTTGAAATTAAAACCATTTAGCCTGTGCATCCCATTCTGCTTGGCATAGGCTGGAATAATTGAAATAGGTCAACATTGGCACCGGTTAATAATTGCTAGCACAAAAGACGACCCACCAGTTAACCTAAAACTTTCGAAAGAATTGTTAACAAGAATACTAGCTTTTAACATAGCTTTGATCCCTGAGAAATGTACATCTACATAAGTTAAAAAATTAAAGAAACCTATTTTCAGTAAAATTTAATGCTACAACACTTGCAAGCGGTCAGGAAACAATTCCTTTACTAATATGCAATTGGCATGGTTGCACATAGTGAGATATATACATGCAAGAGCAAACTACGACTACCTTATGGTTTAAGAAAACATCTACATGCAGCCCAATATATGACAACATAAGGAACTTACTTGAATGATAAATTACTGGATCATTTGATAATGCATGTTATAACTCAAGAACTTACTGGATCTAACATCTAATATCCATCTTAAGAAACAGACACAGAGGAATGAGAACATGGTTGCACAGTGAGACATATACATGTAGAAGCAAACTACAACTACCTTATGGTTTAAGAAATATCTGCATGCAGCTTAAATATATGACAACATAAGGAACTTACTTGAATGATAAATTTACTGATCATTTATATATGCTCGTCACAGCTGAAGACACTTACTGGATCTAACTAACATCTAAAATCCATCTTAAAAAATAGACAGAGGAATGAGAATTCTCTAGGGCTGATCAGGAATCTTGTTGAGTATTGTCTGCAATATAACATAAAGCTCACATAGGAATGAGAATGGGGTTTGCCACATTTAGGAAAGCAATTTCAAAAAGTAGGGACATGGTTTCTTATGCTTAGATCTGAATCTTTGGTGTGTGCTTGTTACAATTTGACACTAATTACTAGATGAAACTAACATCTGAATATCTAATTACTAGATGAAACTAACATCTAAATATCTATTAATCAAATAGTTAGTGGAATGCGATTTCCCTAAGGCTAGTGGAAAAAACAATGACGAGTATGTTTACAATGTCAATATTAGTGTCATAAAGCTCACATAAGTCACCATACTAAATGAAGAAGATATGAACACAAAACGAAGAATTTAAACTATCTGCTATCCATAAATTAGAGCTTACATCACGTCAGTTCGACACAATAGCAATTAGATACTACAGCGAGCAAAACCTATAATTGGGTCATTTGCAAACTAACCTCACATAAACAGTTGACAACCTCGATCTAGCCATCATCAGATTCAACTTTGTACCATTTGGAAGACGAAACCACTATGAAATTGGTGAATATCTTTCCTGATCACAGCTGTTATCATTCTGCAAGGCAACTTACAGGCATTCATATTAACTTGCCCAAGGGACGTTTTGGAACACAATGTCCCATTCTAAACTCTAATCTGGAAATTGAACTTCATGCTGCACCATATTGTTTTCTCAAAAAAGAAAAAATAATAATAATAATAATAATATAGAAGAACGAGAATTCTCTACGGCTAGTCAGAAAAATCTCAAATAGGTCACATAATCTAAATGAAGAATTTAGTGTCTGCTACTAAATTCAAGAAAGTAAGAGATGTGATTTTTAACCTCTCTTTCACAACAAAAGTGCCTTTTGCTCCGGGAACAGGAACAAAAGCCTATCAAACCTTCCCCCACACTTATGTTGTGCTAGTGCATCAAGATGTGCGTTGATCAGCTAAAACCAACCAAGGACCTTTCTGAAGTTCTCCAAAACCTAAATCATAGACAGTTATAGTCAAATAAGGTTAAAATCTCAAGCAAAAATGTCAAAACACTAGCTGGCTGTAGGGCCAGTCAGCATCATTAGACTGATGCAAGGGAAAAGAAACTTGTGATGCTAGTGAGATAGCAAAAATAGTACTTCTTTTCTAAATCTTTGCTTGTCAATTCCTTTTCTTCCAAAATATGGACAATTATAATTGTGAAATGGCATATAGAAAATGACCAATAAATCCCACGGATGGCCGTGGCTTCCTTTAAAGAGAAGCTCATTCTCTCCAGAATCTGCTCCTTGGTTACCTCATTAAACAACTTGAACACATATTAGTTGGAATCTGCCCGAGCCACAACTCATGAACCTGCACACTTGAATAAATAGTGGGCTATATAGATCAACATAAAACATTCATGCAACTTGAGGAAGGTGTCAAATGTACCTAACATGTTCACATACAAGCGCATAATACCATGCCTACTACTTTTTATTCCAAAACATAAAAATAAAAAAAAGCAACCTTATAGTCTCCTCAAGTAAAAAAGTACTCCTTGTACGCCTATGGGCTTATGAAAATCATGCCTGTGCGCTTGTTAGGTACATAATCCAGCAACCCATCCTCTTGTACCTAACCAGCAACCCATCTTGGTATTGCAAAAGCACATAATCCATCTGACCATCATGTTGGTGATAATACATCATCATATCTGTAGTATGTTAAAAAATTCTCATAATGAAAGTTTGAAACATCATTACAGAAGTATGTTGGTGATTTCAAACATGATGCAATACTGCTGCAAACACTACGTCAAAAATTGGAAGAGAAATGATTTTCCACGGGTTGTCGAATGCAGGAGCAGCTCCCCTGATTTGCTCAAATCACGATGTAGGGGTCGCACCCCATCCTGGCCATCCGTTGCACCTCTCACAGATCTCGAGAAATCATGTAAAACTTTCATCGACTCGTTTGACCTATTTTTAAGTGTTTTTACAAAAACTTTTGAACTATAAAGTTATAGATTTTGATGTGATCTACAACTTTGTAATTGAAAATTTTTCGAAAAAATGCAAAATAGTATGCAAAAAAGATAATCAAAGTTTTAAACATCTTTTTGGCACATTGTTTAGCATTTTTCGAAAATCTTTCAAAAACAAAGTTGTATGTAGTTCAAAGTTTTTACTAAAAATACTTAAAAATATGTCCAATAAGCGAATAAAAATTTATATAAAATCTCGTGATTCGAATTTTCACGATGAGTGAAATCAGGGGAGTCGTTTACCTGATTCCTGTTTTGTTGGAATCAGAGTAACCGTGCCAGTCAATTGCATACACACCATATCTCAATCAAGACAAGAGATCTTCCAGACATTCGCATTTGCTTGCGCAACGACCATTTAGGAATACAATATGCGAACAAAAAAAAGACAATATGAAAGCTTAGCAAATTATTGAGGAGAGAACTCATCAAGCATATCTGCCTCAACAAGCAACATACTTAAAGGAGACACTGTCAGAAAACTAACAGATACACGTCTACATAAGTTCAATACATTTTCAGAAACTATAGCATATGCCCAAAAACTAATTTTAATATGAAATCTAAAATAATTGTTGAGGAGAAACTCTGTCAGCTTACCTCCTCAAGAGAAGCACAGGAGGTAATCCGAACCGTCTTTATTCACTAAATAAGCAAAGAAGAATTGGAAGCATAGTCAAACCATCAGATAATGATTATAAATCATGATGTGTCAATTTTATCCAGTATGCATTGGATTTTTTGGAAAAATCGGAATACATGCCGGGCAAGAACCAAATAAAGAGTAATCACACTAACACATGGAAGAATAAGTAATGCAAAATAAAACAAAATGCCTTTTAGTAACGCAAATTATGCATAAACAAAAGTGGGAACATTCGTTCATCCATCAAAATAAAACAAGGAAACTTTGTAGATGTGAAATGCACAAAAGCAAGCAAAATAAATACAGTTTCTTGAAATAAAGTACATAGGACAGTCAGAACACTTTGCCCAAATCATTTCCAATGAATCCAATCGTTACATGGCAGAGCGAAACTCATCTGTGCGCACGCAGACAAATGAACCCATTACAACGTGCGAGTCAAGTCCTTATATGCATAGGTTGTCATATTGCTGGAAATACAGTACAAAATAATGGCTCTGTTTTAGCACTCCAAATCTAAATGCAATGCGATCATCATCAGAGGATGATCTGAGAGTTAGATCTCTCCTAGAGGAAAAGACACTACGCATAGTAGGCATAGAATATCTGATTTAAACTTTTTATTCTAGTCCATGACTAGCATTGCATTTAAGGTTGTTGTGCAATTATGACGTCAACTAAACCACACCATTAAAAGGATCAGCTCGACCTTTATTCAATTTCTTAGGAAGTTCTTGAGAAGATTTTAAAGCAATATTTCCATGAAAACATAGCTTGAACTAAGGCATGATACATATGGTAAATAGATATCCTCAGTCATCATCATTGGTTCGCTTCCAAACTAATGGTATGATAGCTTAAATTCCAGAAGTTTGAGCAATTTGAAAAAACTGACAATGACGAAGGACAAAAAGTAGGATTCTCTCAGCTGAAGCTACATTGACACGTCTAAAGAAGCTGGCACCGGGCTTGGTTCGCTTCCAAACTAATGGTATGATAGCTTAAATTCCAGAAGTTTGAGCAATTTGAAAAAACTGACAATGACGAAGGACAAAAAGTAGGATTCTCTCAGCTGAAGCTACATTTACACGTCTAAAGAAGCTGGCACTGGGCCAGTTAAGTTAGATTGAAGATCATTTTGTTGTTAGAAAAACAGTCGCAGGACAAATCAACATATGCAAACCAAAGAATTGGGGAACAAAAAAGTGCAAGTCCTATATTCAACTGATGCAACATTAAGAATTAGAAGCAAGACAGAAATTGATAGACCACCTACAAAGTGAGACCACATTAAATAAAGCGTGAATTGGTGTTATCCATAGAATGATAAACAGAAAGACAGTGCAGTATCATTTTGAATCTCAAAAATTTTGTATGCAAATGAATCAACGATCGATCCAGCCATCTAAGTAAGAGGGTCAAAAGTCAGCTATCATGAGAACGCTAGTATTATCAATTTACAACTTAGAGAAAAGACCACAAGAGGAAAGTACAACTCAAATAAATAGCAACCATTTGTAATGCAAATTCACACAAATCCATTAACTTTCTTTGATTTTATGCTCCATTATGGATAATATCAAATTGAATTGTTCTATTCCTCGACACTATAAGATAACAAGTTTAAAAAAAAAAAAAAAAACCATTCTTGATTCAAGCATGGGCTGCCAACATAATGAATTGCTTTATCAACCTGTCCAGGCTGTCTACCAAACTCATTACGGAGGATGAAGTCCTAAAGTACTCGTTCTTTAAGAACAGTCTCGACAAAGAATTTTTGGCATCAAGATAAGATCTCTGTCGTAACCACTACTTTAAACCAGTCAGATTTGTGATGAAAACCTAACTCTTTCATATATTAATGCAAATGGATACCTAATACAATCTTGTTAATACATTGATCTTTCGAGGAGACACTGTTTACTAGCATATCCAGTAAAGCAGAATCAAATGATTTTGGACAACCCCATTTAGAACATTAAACAGTGCGACTCTAACTCTACCAAGCTTAAAGCAAGTTGAGGAAGCTAAAGGCAAAACTAAATAGCATCAAACATATTGATGGAAATCAGAATGGAATGAAGTGCTTCCTTAGAGAAGTGTAATAAATATCCTTTCCAGCTAGGCTCAGAGCACTTAAACAAATCATTAACAGTTGAGAAAGAATAAGAGCTGTAGCAATGAATTAAAAACAACTATTTTAGTTAAGCCAATACTTAAGGGTCTTCAGTAACAAAAATACTTGTGCAAAGTACCTTGCTCTCCATTTTAGACGAAACTATGTGGACCAACACTGCAGCAGCTGCTTCAAGATTAAAACCAGCTACAAGCTCCTAAAATAACTATACGAATTTGGATGATGGCATAGAAAATTCTGCAAAAGTTTAGCACACTATATGTCTCAGAGATCACATAAAAACCAAATTATAACTCAGTAAGGATCCACAAGAGGCAAGGGTTTAGAGTTTAGTTCAAGATGTTCTCGACAATAAATAATGAGGCAATTCAGATGCTATACTATCTCCTAAATATCCCATGATTTTTTTTTTTTTTGGTCCACAAGAATTTTTCTCCAGGGAATTAATTAGGTACTCTCTATTGAACTAAGCTGCTCCCACTTGTGGTTAGATCTGAAGATTGATGCAAGAAACTTGTGGTGCTTAACGAAATAACAAAAATTGTACTTCTTTTCTAAGTCTCTGCACTTGTCAATTCTGTTACTTTCAAAACATGGACAAATATATTCATCAAACAGCATATAGAAAATGACCTGAAATTCTTTAAAAAGAAGCTCATTCTCTCCATAATTTGCACCTTGGTTACCTAGTTAGACTCCTTGGACACATATAACTTGGGAATCTGCCCAAGCCACAACCCGTGAACCTGCACACTTGGAAAACTGACTAACACATTCAACAACGCAAAAGATTCATGCAACTTCAGGAGGAAGGTGTCAAATGTACCTAACGAATTCACATGTATACTGCAGAGCCAGCAACCATCTTCTTGATATTGCTGAAGCACATAATCTATCAAACCATCAAGCTGCCAATAATTACATCATCATATATGTAATGTGTTAAAAAAAAATTCCCATACTGAAACATCATTACAAGATTAAAGTTCAAACATGATGCAATAATGTCGCAAACACTATGTCAAAACCTGGAAAGAGAACTGATTTTCCACGGGTTCTCCGTTGCATCTACACCATATTTCATACAGAGATCTTCCGGGAATTCGCATTTGCGTTTGCAATGACCATTTACGAATACAATATGCCAAAAAACATAAAATCAATATAAAAGCTTAGCTAATTATTGAGGAGAGAGCTCATCAAGTACACCTGCTCAAGATATGCTTAGGGACCAATGACCCCTTGAAGTTTTACATCTTTTGAGCAATTTGGTTCGCATACGTTGCTGGTAAAAAAACAAAACTATAGTAAAATGAATAGAAGCATATTTAGATGAAAACGCCAGTTAAAATGAAGAAATTTGGAAGCATACTAGAATGCCAACTAGATAAGCGATAACAAATCATGAAATGTTAGCAGTAATATCCAGCATGCATCTGTTTTGCAAGAAGAAAAGGAAGGAAAAAACCTTGAATACTGTTTGACGAGAAACAAATAAAAAGGCAAGCACAAGTAGCACACGGCAGAAATAAGTAACTGACAAAAGAACAAATAACAAACTGCCATTTCGGGCAAAGTATACGTAAATAGACGGTCATCCGAAAAAAGTAAAAGGAAAGCAGGTTATTTTCTTGTTGAAAACAACCAAATTGATGCATGATATACATTAACATATGAGAATAAATACAGAAGAACATAAGAACACTTGGGCTAAATCATTTCCAAGAATAGCAAATTTAACATGGTATAGCCACACACATCAATTCATAGGGGTCAAAAGAAGCACTACGTGAGATGAAGTGATTATATTTAAATTGACCCCACATCTGAAGTTATTTTTATTTACTCTTTATCTGAGAGCTTCACTATTTAATATCTAATCGGACAACTCAAGCAAACGCAAAAAGTCAGAATTACAACATAAAATAATTTAAAGTAGCATTGAAGTGGGCCATCCACGTTATTTTGAACAAGTATAATTCCCATTTCAGAAGCTGCTCAAAGAAGTACACTAGCTTATGCTTTAAAAGATATTTGCATTCGTTACCTATAGGTACACATAACAATACCTTCAGAAAGTGACTCTAGCTGGCCACATCATTGGAGTACAACTGCAATGCAAGAGCATCCATGTAACAAAGTGATCTTAAAACAAAGGCACGCTAAAGGATTTGGTAGTAACCAAAATAAAAACGAAGACAAATAACATGAACAAATGCAACACCTACAGATACATTAGCAGCAAACATAATAATCACATAAGTAGAATATTAAAATTAGACATATGATGTTTCTAAGGTGATGCACCAAGATTTTGAGGTGCCGTTTCAAACTGAGATTCAGCAAATCCTGTTGATTATGCCGTTAGACCGAGCCCATGCACATTTACTTTTATTTACGTTGAAACTAAAACAGCTCAGCATGTGCTGCCATGCTTCCTGCATAGGCCGGCATAATTTACATTGATCAACATGGGTAGTTTCTACCCATGCGGTTAGTAACTGCTAGCGCCCCCCCCCCCCCCACAGTTACCTAAAACTTTCGAAAGAATTTTAACAAGATTACAAGCTTTCAAAATAGACTAGATCCTGAAGAGATGCACGTCCATGTAGTTCAATGAAGACAGCAAAAACTTAAAGGAGACACTGTCAGAAAACGAAGATATGTACGTCTATATAAGTTCAATACATTCTCAGAAGCTAAACCAATGACCCATAAAGCAAATTGATAAGAAAATCTAAATTAAGTCTCGTTGAGGAAGACCACGATATTGTCAGCTACCTCCTCAGCGAGAGCACAGGAGGTAAAATCGACACTGTTCTTTATTCACTAAATAAGTAAAGAAGAAATTGGATAGCAAGCTTCAAAGCAATACAGATAATCGATTATAGAATCACGTAAGTGTCAATTTTTACTCCAGTCATGTCAACTTCATTGGGACAAGATTGAAGAACTCAGAATTACTCTGGGCAAGACCAAATAAAGAGTAATCCCACTAACACATGGAAGAATTAATAATGCAGAATAAAACAAAATGCCCTTTAGTAATGCAAATTACGCACAAAAAAAAGTGGGAACATTCGGTCATCCATCAAATAAAACAAGGAAACTTTGTAGATGTGAAAAGCAAGCGCATGCAAAATAAATATAGTTTCTTGAAATAAAGTACATAGGACAGCCAGAACACTTTGCCCAAATCATTTCCAATGAATGCACATCGGTACATGGCAGAGCGAAACTCATATGCGTAGGTACTGGCACATCATTTCCAATGAATGCACATCGGTACTGGAAATACAGTACAAAATAATGGCTCCGTTTTAAAGCTCCAAATCTAAAGGTCATTTTGCTCAAAATGCAATGCTATCATCATCAGAGGACAATCTAAGAGTAAGATCTCTTCTAGAGGAAAAGACACTACGCATAATAGGCATATAATAGCTGATTAAAACTTTTTATTCTAGTCCATGACTAGCATTACATTTAAGGCTGTTGTGCAATTATGACGTCAACTAAACCACTCAATGAAAAGGCTTAGCTCAACCTTTATTCAATTGCTTAGGAAGTTCTTGAGAAGATTTTAAAGCAATATTTGTATGAAAAGATAGCTTGAACTAAGGCATGATACATATGGTAAATAGATATCCACAGTCATCATCTGGTTCGCTTCCAAACTAATGGAATGATAGCTTAAATTCCAGAAGTTTGAGCAATTTGAAAAAACTGACAATGACGAAGAAGAGCAAAAAGTAGGATTCTCTCAGCTGAAACTACAGTCACATGCCTACAGAAGATGGCACTGCGCCAGTTCATCTAGACTGTCGTTAAAAAAGTGTCCGAGAAATCAACATATGCAAACCAAAGAATTGGGGAACAAAAAAATGCAAGTCCTATATTCAACTACAAGCCAGCATGAAACTGCTGCAACATGAAGAATTAGAAGCAAGACAGAAATTGATAGACCACCTACAAAGTGAGACAACATTAAATAAAGCAAGAATTAGAAGTTATCCATGGAATGATAAACTGAAAGACAGTGCAGTATCATTTTGAATCTCCAAGATTTTGTATGCAAATCAATCAACGATCTATCCAACCATCTAAGAGGTCAAAAGTCAGCCATTGCAAGAACGCAAGTATTATCAATTTACAACATAGAGAAAAGACCACAAGAAGAAAGTATAGTCCATATAATAGCAACCATTTGTAATACAAATTCACACAAATCCATCAACTTTCTTTGCTTTTCTGCTCCATTACGGATAATATCAAATTGCATTCTTCTATTCTTCGACACTATAAGATAACAGGTTTTATTAAAAAAAAAACCATTCTTAATTCAAGCATTTTATGGCAACATAATGAATAGCATTATCAACCTGTCCAGGCTGTTCTACCAAAACTCATTAAAGGAGGACGAAGTCCTAAGAAAATACTTGTTCTTTAAAACACCCCTCAACAAAGGATTCTTTGGGCATTCAATATAAGTCTCTATCGTAACCCCACTGTTAAACCAGTCAGGGTGTGGTGAAGACCTAACTCTTTCATATATTAAAGCAAATGGGTACCTAATACAATCTTGAAAATACATTGATCTTTTGAAGAGCCACTGTTTACTAGCATATCCAGTAAAGCAGAATCAAATGATTTTGGACAACCCCATTAAGAACATTAAACAGTGCGACTCTTAACTGTACCAACCTTAGAGCAAGTTGAGGAAGCTAAAGGCAAGACGCATCAAACATATTGATGGAAATAAGAATGGAATGAAGTGCTTCCTTAGAGAAGTGTAATAAATATCTTTTCCAGTTAGGCTCAGAGCACTTAAACAATCATTAACAGTTGAGAAAGAATAGCTAGCTGTAGCAATGAATTAAATCAACTGTTTTTAGTTAAGCCAATACTTAAGGGTCTTGAGTAACAAAAATACTTGTGCAAAGTACCTTGCTCTCCATTTCAGATGAAACTATGTGGACCATCACTGCAGCAGCAGCTTCCAGATTAAAACCAGCTACAAGCTCCTAGAAAGATAAATAGTTATACGAATTTAGAAGATGACATAGAAAAACCTGCAAAAGTTATGCCACAATATATGTCTCAGAGATCACAATATACTTGTGCTAACCAGAATATACGAATTAACATGCAAGCGAATATTACCATGCCTACTACTTTTCATTCAACAAAATGCAAACCTTATGGTCTCCTTAAGTAATTAAGTAATAGTTGTATGCCTATGGGCTTATCAAAATCTTGCCTGTACACTGCTGAACTAGCAACCATCTTCTTGATATTGCTAAAGCACATAATCCATCCGACTATCAAGTTGCCAATAACTACATCATCATATATGTACAGTGTTAAAAAATTTTCTTACCGAAACATCATTCATGGAGTATGTCAATGATTTCAAACCTGACGCAATAAAGTCGCAAACGTTATGTCAAAACCTGGAAAGAGAACTGATTTTCCATGGGTTGTCAATTGCATCCACACCATATTTTATACATAGATCTTCCAGGAATTCACATTTGCTTGTGCAATGACCATTTAGGAATACAAT